>JAXQQM020061129.1:0-230022 GCA_034641835.2 Pinus albicaulis | reverse complement strand
AGCCACACACCAAATTGGTGTATGAGACCCCCTTGTTTGTGGGACAAGGGACCCACCACCCACCTCCACGCGACAATTTGACTGCTAAGTCTATGAAGGCATGCATACTCTACCCCCCTTTGGTTTTGAATCTGTGACCTCTTAGGAGGAAACACATGCTCTTAACCATTAGGCCCACTAAAGTCAATTTGAGGTAATTCATTAACTAAATTATATTTATGATATCTAAGTCTATAGGGATATCGAAATTCACATCTAGATGCACATAGGGCTATTGGAAATACTCAGGACATACAAACTACTTTTACTTAGATGTGGGAGATTTAGGCATGCCACATTTATGCTTATAGGTACTTAGTCACAACTGCTAATTCATTCTCCAATGAGAATCAATTCCCCTTGGCAAGTTGATGTGAGCCAAGTTGACTTTATTCTCATTGGAAAGTCACTTTGAGGTAAGTCTATCTCATTCACATTTCTTGTCCTATTTATTCTCAACAACAGAATAAATGAGTGAATAACAAGTTGATTTTTCTCCCTTTAGCTAAGAGTATTCATAATGTTTTCTTCCCCTCAAATTTAGTTCTAATGTAGTAGAACAAAGGGCCCTAAATTATAACCAACAAATGGATAAAGTACCCAATAGAGTTGGGTATGGTTTGTGAGTGACAGAAAATGCTCATGTATGAAATGAAATCGAACAAAGAGGAATGAAATCGACTTAGGGAAAGGTGAAGTGAAATTAGCCAAAGATTAAATCCATCGAACAATGAGAAATTGAACACAAGAGATGAAATTGTAGGCTATGAGGAAGATCTAAGCCTATATGAAAAATTAATTATTCCAATAGCTAGTATTAAACTATGTTAGAAGCTCCTTCATAGGTGCAACAACTGTAAGATGATGCTCTTGTTGAAGATGACACCAAGAAAGATTCTAATTTAATTTTTCCTTGAATTAAATTAAAATAAAATTGTAATTCCACATCACAGGACAACTTGTACGAGTTAAATAAGTTAGTTTGACTTAGTTGTTTTAGTTAATTCAAGTTGAGTGTCTAACTTGAGTCATTCAGAGTGGCTCCTACAAAATAGGAGCCCTGGTTGAGTTTATTTTGATTTGTAATTAATTAAATCAGTTTATCTGAGTTTACAGACAATTTAACTAGTTCCTACTGTTGGAGGAACTAGTGAGAGGTCAAAGTGTGGAACTTGAATTTGAACCACATGAAATGATCAATCAAATAACTGATAAATCAACCATAAATAACTCATGCATGTCAGATCATAGAAAGACGTAGTTGAGATTGGAGTTTAAGGGCAGTGTAATATCAATTGTGTAATCATCCAAATTGTATAGGTTGTGCATGTAGTCGGAGAAAGGCCTTAGATGAATTTCTTATTTGTGGATGGTAATTTCCCTAATTAACAGGGGCTAATTACCCAAGGAAACAACACAAGGAAATAGGGATCCCGGCAGGAAGAAAATTGGTTAAGTATTGGCCCAGGCTTGTCTAGGAAGTAGTGAGATAGATAGAGATAGTGCATAGGTTTCTCAGGTTGGAGAAAAACATTGTAGTCTTCTCATATTTTCTGAAAAATGCAATATACAGATAACGGGGTTTTTAGCTATGCCTTTCCCTAGGAAATCATTGTGTAATGTTTGATTGAAATTCTTTCTCTTGTATGCTTTGTGATTTCTTGATTTTTTATTGGTTTCCACAATTGGTAGAGTGGATTCAAGTCTATTGTTTTAGCATATTACAATTAGCAATTTGAATCTACGTGGATTTTATACATGTTATCAGAGCTTAAATCACTATAGAAGAGAAGAATACGAGTTTGTACTTGCAGGAGGAACAAGTTTTGTAGATTTCTTATCCAAAGTTAGCAGCAGGATCATGATGGTGTTCTATGGTATGAGGTTTGAGTATGCCCTTGAAGGTAACTAAAATAACATTTCTTGGAGAGACTAGATGGAAGAAGTCTTGGAGGAAAATAGATTGAAGGAGTTCATTGACAAGGACATCCTGAAACTAGCTCCAGCTAATGCACAAGACCCGATAGAGTGGAATAAATATGTAGTAAAGGCTAGAAGGATTCTACTGGAAGGTGATCGATATCATGACTCCATGGAAAGGAAACTCGTATGCATTATGGAAGGCCTTAACATATTTGCTTCAAAACAACAGTGACCACAGGAAGCTGGCACTAAAGTATAAGCTCAAGAAAATCAAGATGGAAAAGGGCGACACAATACCAAAGTACTTGACCAAGTTTACCTAATGTCGGTATGAGATTGGAAGTGTTGGTGTTACAGTTATCAAAGATGATCTGGTGAGCCTAGCACTTCTACGCCTTCCCAAGAGCTTGCACAACTACCAAGATTTGGTAAATGAGAGGGAGAAACTACTAGAGTGGGAGCGTTTGTGGTTTGACTTGGTGCAAGAAGAGATTCGGCGGAACACCAGAGATGGGACCTCACCAAAGAAGTGGAAGAAGATTTTACATTAGTCATCAAAGAAACAAAATCCAAGGGAAATAAGTTCAAAGGCGAAGAGGATAGGAAGAAATACTTGTCCAACATCGAGTGTTTTCACTGTCACGAATTCGGGCACTATGCCACGAAATGTCCACAAAAGAAGGAAAACATGAAAGAGCATGCAGTAGCAGTAGAAGGTGAAGCTCTAGCTTCAAAATTCGAACTTGATTTCACTCTCATTGCATGCATGGCAAGCATTGTAATGGGATGCATGTGGTATCTTGAATGTAGTGCCTCATTCCATATGATGGGGAATAGAGATCTCTTCAATGACCTGGAGGAGAAATACCTCAAGTAGAACATTGAGTTTGGAGATGATTGGAGGTATAGTGCGACCGGTATCGATACAATCAATTTTCAGATGGAGTCTAGTAGGGGATGCATGTGGTATCTCGAAAGCAGTGCCTCGTTCCATATGACGGGGAATAGAGATCTCTTCAGCAACTTGGAGGAGAAATACCTCAAGAAAAACATTGAGTTTGGAGATTATTGGAGGTATAGCGCGACCAGTATCAGTACAGTTACTTTTCAGAGGGAGTTTGGCTCCCCTACCAGACTCACAAGTGTGATGTATGTTCCAAGACTAAAGAAAAATCTTATTTTTTTCATTGTATTGGAAGACCGTGGCTACGATGTGATATTTAGTAAAGGGAAAATTTTCCTTGGACACATCGCCATGGGACATATGAAGTAGATCAGTGTGCGAGTCAAGAACTTGTCTGCACTTGAGGTAGAATATCCATGCAAAGCCTTGAGGAGCAACGAAAAGGTTAGAGACTTGGTACTTGAGAGTGAGCTTTAGTTGCATGCAGATGAGGAGATTTTATCTCCAAAATAAGAACCTCAAGATGTGGAGTAGCCACATGCAGAGGAGCGGAGAGTGCATAGAGAGTGGAAGCACCCACTCATGTAGAAACATCTAGAGATGGAAGGAAGCACACCAGAGAGGATGACAGGTTGATGCATGATGCTAGAGAGAATGTGGGAGCACCCACATCACAGCACAGGCAGAGAAGGTCCCCATATCGGTACACTAGCTACATGGCTCTTATGAGAGGGAGTGTAGAGACTGAGCCATCCTCATTCGAGGAATAAGTGTAGAAACTAGTATGGGTTGATTCCATGGTAGAGAAGTATGACTCCATTGTCAGAAAAATTTCATTGGAAGTTGTCCCAAGACCAGAGGACGAGTTAGTTGTAGGATCCAGGTGGATCTACAAGGTGAAGCAAGTAGTAGATGGGAGTGTCGAAAAACACAAGGCCAGATTTGTGGCCAAGGGGTTCTCTCTGGTAGAGGGATAGATTACAAGGATACCTTTGCTCCAGTAGAAAGGTACTCTTCAATTAGATATATTGTGGCACTTTCAGTGTAGATGGGATGGAAAATACATCACATGGATGTAAAGACAACTTTCCTCAATTAAGTGATTAAGGAAGAGGTGTACGTAGAGCAGCTGGAAGGATTTGAGACCTTCAACAGAGAGTCCCATGTGTGCAGACTCAAGTGAGTGTTGTATGGACTAAAACAAGCACCTCGTGCTTGGTACACCGAGATCGAGAACTATTTCACCGGGTTGGGATTCACCAAAAGTGAAGCAGATGCAAACCTTTACCATATTGTGGTTGAAGGTAAATTATTGATTATAGTATTATATGTTGATGATTTAATTCTAACAAGTGATGAGAAGTTGATAAAATATTACAAAGAATATTTGGCAAGAGAATTCAAGATGAAGGACATGGGGCTCTTGCATTATTTCCTTGGTTTGGAAATTTGGAAACTGAGATGGGGGACTTCTTGTCTCTCAAGGAAAGTATGCCAACGAGATATTGAAGACGTTTCACATGGAGAGCGACAAACCCATGGAGACTCCTCTAGTAGGAAATTGGAGGAAGGAAAATGTTACTTCAGTCGAAGTGGTAGAAGCTACCATTTACAAGAAGCTTGTGGGTTCACTTATGCACTTGGTGAACACGCAACTGGACATGTGTTATGCGGTTAACCATATTAGTTAAGCAATGGTTAATCTAGCCAACCTCTATTGGAATGCAACCAAACATGTGTTGAGATACCTCATAGGCACCACTCACTTTGGTCTTTGGTATAGGCAGATAGAGGGAGCGAAGCTACAAGGCTTCACTGATGCAGATAGGGTAGGGAGTCAATTTGACAAGAAGAGAACATCAGGCAGACAGAGGGGGTGAAGTTGCAAGGCTTCACAGATGCAGATTCATGGGTAGGGAATTTATCCGACAAGAAGAGAACATCAGGTGGAATCTTCAGTATTGGGTAAGCAACAATTTCTTGGTATAGCAGGAAGCAGAGATCAATTGCACTCAGTTTAGTAGAAGTAGAGTACATGGTCGCTAGTCAAGCAGCTTGTGAGGCTATCTGGATGAGGAAGATCCTTGTTGGGTTTTTGGTCAACAGATGGATCCTACGGTGATTTACTGTGACAACCAGAGTTGCATCAAATTCTCGGTTAATCCAATTTTTCATGATAGGTCCAAGTATATTGACATTTGGTATCAGTATTTCAGAGATTGTGTGCAGAGGCGGATCATGATCCTAGAGTACATTACTATAGAGGAACAAGATGCAGACATATTCATAAAGGAACTTTCCAAGAGGCAAGTTATAGTTCCATAGAGGCAGGATTGGGGTGTCATATAATCCCTTATTTCAGATCTGCTTGTAGCAGAAGATGGTATGCAGAAAAATCAAGTTCCAATTTTAGATTGTGGTAAAGTCAAATTGGCTGATCCAGATCTAGATTTAGATTGTGATGATGAAGATTATGTTGTCTCGGATCCCATGAAGGAGATCTCTATTGTTGAGATCACCTCGAATGAAGAAAACAGAGTTATTGACCTAAGTGTTCTCATCCCATTAGAATAAAGTCTTTAGGAGGAGGTAATCCAGTCCTTTTCTGAAAAACAAGATGAGATCTTTGTTCAAGTAAGTGAAAAATATTCTTTGGATGATTATGTGGTAAATGATAGGAATGTCAGTTTTGAATTTCAAGGACAATTTGAAGTTTTCCCTCTTATGACTATTGAGTGTGATAAGAAAAATGGCA
Organism: Pinus albicaulis; assembly: GCA_034641835.2. Classification (NCBI taxonomy): domain Eukaryota; kingdom Viridiplantae; phylum Streptophyta; class Pinopsida; order Pinales; family Pinaceae; genus Pinus; species Pinus albicaulis. The sequence goes on along the minus strand of JAXQQM020061129.1, from coordinate 224,401 downwards.
ATCTGGTTGCCATGTCATATGAGGATGATTTTGAGTTGGAGAACAATGAACAAGAACAACCAGTAATGGTTGAAGAAGGGAAAACAATAGAGGATCACGCTGATGTGTTGCATCTGGCTCATAAAGAGGAAACAATTCAAATTGACAGTTGTCCTGATCTTCTTGCAGATCATAAAGATCTGTTCTTTGCACATGTTTTTCGAGATCCTTTTGCTAGTTTTCTGCAGTCATTAGATCAACTTGGTTGTCTTGTTTTGGATCATGGTTTTCAGCTTCAATTGTATGTTGAGTTTCCAATCTCCAAGCTTTTTGTAGATAGTGTAAGCAGAGGACAATCAGGTATCCAGCTGCTTGATTGGCTTAATTGGAATTTTTCCTTTACCTGATTTAGCAGTCATTTCCAGCAATTAGAATAGGAAAGGGTGTGGTTAATAAGCTCACAAGAGTGAGCATATTTTAGTAGTTTCATTCAGTTTTCTGCAAGTGTGAAGTGGAACAAGCATTGGAGTTCGGAGCCTGAAGTGAAGGCCATGGAGTTTCATTGAAGTTTCTACTTTTTCAAAGTTAAGTTTACATTAGGGTAAGTTCAGTTTTTGATTCTTTGTTTTAGTTGAGTCAAATTGAGTCACTTTTATTCAGTTTGCATCATTGAATTCCCAGAAAATCAGTCCTACCTTTTAGCTTCAATTTTTAACGTATTTGGCCCAATGGAAGAAAGCACTGATATGCTTCACTCAGAGATTTGCGGTTCTTGACACCTCTGTCAGAGTTGCCATCCCCAATAAGGCCAATGTTAGAGTCAGACTATGCATTATGACATCAGTGATCGATATCATTCTTTCATCTCTCATTTTAGGTGTCTCATTTTGAAATTTTTATATCATTCCATTAGGTCATGCTAAAACTTCTTTCACTAATGGTAACTTTCCTCAATAAAAATTCACTCTCCTTTAGAGAAAAATATTTGCTAACTCACTCCCATGTCTTCTTGAGCATAATAACACCTATGAAAATGCTCATTTTACCATGTATTGTCTCAGTTAAAATCAGTCATGGAGATCAGGTCTTGAAGTCTCATTAGGTCATTAGGGTTTTGTCTTTCAAGATCCAAAATGCATTACTCCATCCAAATAAAGTCAACAAACATATGAGAGTGACTCTATTCCCTCATATGAGAGGGAATATAGATCTCTTTAGTGACTTGGAGGAGAAATACCTTAAGCAGAACATTGAGTTTCAAGATGATTGGAGGTATAGTGCAACCGATATCAGTACAGTTACTTGTGAAAGGGAGTCTGGTAGGGGATGCATGTGGTATCTCGAAAGCGGTGCCTTGTTCCATGTGACATGGAATAGAGATCTCTTCAGTGACTTGGAGGAGAAATACCTAAAGTAGAACATTGAGTTTGGAGATGATTGGAGGTATAGCGCGACCAGTATCAGTACAGTTACTTTTCAGAGGGAGTCATTCTCCCCTACCAGACTCACAAGTGTGATGTATGTTCCAAGACTAAAGAAGAATCTTATTTTTGTCGCAGTATTGGGAGACCGTGGCTACGATATCATATTTAGTAAAGGGAATTTTTTTCTTAGACACATTGCCATGGGACATGTGAAGTAGATCAACGTGCGAGTCAAGAAATTGTATGCACTTGAGGTAGAATATCCATGTAAAGCCTTAAGGAGCAAGGAAAAGGTTAGAGACTTGGTACTTGAGAGGGAGCTTCAGTTGCATGCAGATGAGAAGCTTTTATCTCCAAAATAAGAACCTGAAGATGTGGAGTAGCCACATGTAGAGGAGCGGAGAGTGCACAGAGAGTGGAAGCACCCACTCATGCAGAAACATCTAGAAATGGAAGGAAGCACACTAGAGAGGCTGATAGGTTGATGCATGACGCTAGAGAGAATATGGGATCACCCACATCACAACGGAGGCAGAGAAGGTCCCCAGATCGGTACACGAGCTACATGGCTCTTATGAGAGAGAGTGTAGAGATTGAGCCATCCTCATTCGAGGAATAAGTGTAGAAACCATTATGGGTTGATTCCATGGTAGAGGAGTATGACTCCATTATTAGAAATAGTTAATTGGAAGTTGTCCCAAGACCGGAGGATGAGTCAGTTGTAGGATCCAGGTGGATCTACAAGGTGAAGCAAGTAGTAGATGGGAGTGTCAAGAAACACAAGGCCAGATTTGTGGCCAAGGGGTTCTCTCAGGTAGAGGGATAGATTACATGGATACCTTTGCTCCAATATCAAGGTACTCTTCAATCAAATATATTCTGGCACTTTCAGCACACATGGGATGGAAAATACATCACATGGATGTAAAGACAACTTTCCTCAACTGAGTGATTAAGGAAGAGGTGTACGTAGAGCAGCTGGAAGGATTTGAGACCTTCAACAGAGAGTCACATGTGTGCAGACTCAAGTGATCATTGTATGGACTAAAACAAGCACCTTGTGCTTGGTAAACCATGATCGACAACTATTTCACCGGGTTGGGATTCACCAAAAGTGAAGCAGATGCAACCCTTTAACATATTGTGGTTGAAGGTAAATTATTGATTATAGTATTATATGTCAATGATTTAATTCTAATAAGTGATGAGAATTTGATACAATATTACAAAGAATATTTGGCAAGAGAATTCAAGATGAAATAGATGGGGCTCTTGCATTATTTCCTTGGTTTGGAAATTTGGAAACTGAGGTGGGGAGCTTCTTTTCTCTCAGGGAAAGTATGCCAACGAGATACTGAAGAAGTTTCATATAGAGAGTAGCAAACCCATGGAGACTCCTCTAGTAGGAAATTGGAGGAAGGAAAATGTTATTTCAGTAGAAGTGGTAGAATCTACCATTTACAGGAAGCTTGTGGGTTCACTTATGCACCTGGTGAACACATGACTGGACATGTGTTATGCGGTTAACCATCTTAGTCAAGCAATGGTTAAGCCAACCAATCTCTATTGGAATGCAACCAAACATGTGTTGAGATACCTCATAGGCACCACTCAGTTTGGTGTTTGGTATAGGCGGATAGAGCGAGCGAAGCTGCAAGGCTTCACTGATGCAGATTGGGCAGGGAGTCCATCCAACAGGAAGAGCACATCAAGTGGACAGAGGGAGTGAAGCTGCGATGCTTCACAGATGCAGATTGGGTAGGGAGTTTATCTGAAAAGAATATCACATCAGGCATAATCTTCAGTATTGGGTCAACAGTAATTTCCTGGTACAACAGGAAGCAGAGATCAATTACACTCATTTTAGCAGAAGTAGAGTACATGGTCGCTAGTCAAGCAGCTTGTGAGGCTATCTAGATGAGCAAGATCCTTGTTGGGTTTTTGGTCAGCAGATGGATCCTATGGCGATTTACTGTGACAACCAAAGTTGCATCAAACTCCTGGTTAAACCAATTTTTCATGATAGGTCAAAGTATATTGACATTTGGTATCACCATTTCAGAGATTGTGTGCAAAGGCGGATCATGATGCTAGAGTACATTCCTACAGAGGAACAGGATGCAGACATATTCACAAAGGAACTTTCAATAGGCAAGTTATAGATCCATAGAGGAAGGATTGGGGTGTCATATAATCCCTTTCTTGTTGAGAGGGAGTGTTGAAAATGGCACTAGGAAAGAGTTTAATTTAATTTTCCCTTGAAATAAATTAGAAGAAAATTGCAATTCCACATCACATGACAACTTGTACAAGTTAAATAAGTTAGTTTTACTTAGTTAGTTCAGTTAATTCAAGTTGAGGTTCTAACTTGAGTCATGTAGAGTGGCTCCTACAAAATAGGAGCCACGATTGAGTTTATTTTGAGTTGTAATTAATTAACTCTATTTATCTTAGTTAAATTCAATTTAACTAGTTCCAATTGTTGGAGGAACTAGTGAGAGGTAAAAGTGTGGAACTTGAACTTGAACCACATGTAGTGATCAATCAGATAACTAATAAATCAGCCATAAATAACTCATGCATGTATATCAGAGAAAGACCCAGTTGATATTGGAGTTCAAGGGCAATGTACTATCAGTTGTATAACCATCCAAATTGTGCAGGTGGTGCATGTAGTGAGAGGAAGGCCTTACATGAATTGTGCATTTGTGGATGGTAATTTCCCTAATTAGTAGGGGCTAATTACCCAAGGAAATAGTGCAAGGAAATAGGGATCCTGGCAGGCATAAAATTGGTTAAGTATTGGCCTAGACTTGTCTAGGAAGAAGTGAGACACATAGAGATAGTGCAAAAGTTTCTCAGGTTGGAAAAATGAATTGTAATATTCTCATATTTTTTACCAATGCAATATATAGATAGTGGAATTTTTAGTTGTGGTTTTCCCTAGGTAATCATTGTGTAATATGTGATTGAAATTATTTCTCTTGTATGCTTTGTGATTTCGCGATCTGTAATATCCCAAAATGGGAAAGACAGGAATATAGAACATATGTACAATTCCAAATAAGAATAAAACATATAAAAAAGGAAAAATGTTAGAATACATCAGAATATCATGCATATGAGCATAAATAGCTGAGCCATATCATTATGTATCAACAACAATGTAAGTACACAATGCCCCAAAGGAATGCACTCAAGCCACAAGATGGTTGAAATACACTAATGAAACTTAGCACTGGAAAGTATAAACTTCTATTGCTGGGAAGAAGATATATGTGTGAGAGATTGCTGGAGTGCTTAGAAAGATCCATGATTTTAACCAAAGACTCTACTCAACAAACCCAGAAAAACCCAGAAATGGTTTGACTAGATTTTGATTTTGGAATTTCAGCCCTTTTTGGATTGCACACTGCACCCCCGCTGACTGAGTTACGCACTCGCTAGAGACATCTGCTGATATTGGGCTGAAATAATGATCTATATACTACAATAGCACCCACTCAACTCACTAACGGAAGGGATGGTCCCTTCTCCCGATCCCAAGCTGAGAAAATTACGATCTAGCTCCTCCACTGAATATGTAGCTACTGCATGCACAACTGTTGGGAAATACTACGCTGTCTAGGTGGGCTGATGATGTAGCTCACTGATAGATAATGCAATTCTTATCCAATGCTGCTGAAGTTATCCCTAGAGTGAAGGATTAATCCCTAATAGGATTCCAAGCTGAGTTTCTTGGAACTTCCTCTTCTCCTCAAATCCTCAATGCAAAATTACGCAATTCCTGTAGGAAATGTTGTTGCATAGGAGAATAGATGGATGGCTTGATTCTGGATATTTCATTGAAACTCCCATAAGACTGAAATGGATCCACAGTGTGAAGGGTTGATCCCTCCAAAGGTTTCTCAACTGAAGTACTGAGAACTACCTTCCAACTCTCAAACCCAAGTTCAGGAATGTGTAATTCATGTAGCTAGAAGTGTAGATGAGAGTGGCACTAATTTCCGGATGATGAATGCTGCCTAAGAAAACCTTCCCAGAGTAGGCACTCGAAGTCCCCCATGGGTAAGGGTGGGATTCCCGCTTGGGAACACCCGGTGCTAAACAACACATCAGACTTAGCTAAACAACTAAAGCGTGCAAAGAAATGTCTTACGACACTCAACAGTAAAAGTCTAGACTCCCTTCTTTGTTGCCCTCATCTTCCTTTTATGGTTGTGAGCCTTCCCTAGCCTTGGCCCACCTCATAACTGCGCTGCACATGTGGCCACTAGCCTCCATAAAGACTGTGTTGTCCTCCATGATCTCCATCACTGTTGCAATTACTCTCCACTTCCTCCATCATGGGTGCACTTAATGCACCACTTCCTCTATCATCTCTGCAATTGCTTCTCCACTATCTCCATCATCTTGCATTTATTCCTCCACTATCTCCATCATCTTCCTCATTAATTCTCTATGACCTCCACTCTTTCTTCATTATTATGTTGCTCCACTACTCCATAATGCTACTCCACTACTCAATTAACCCACATTCACACTATAGAATGATGTAGAGATTCTGCTAGAAAACAGATCCTAGCATATAAAACTCACTACTTTACTCAAATATTAAAATACTCAATTTTTTTTTCAAATAAAACCATAAAAAATTCAGCTTTAAAATTCACATGAAGGAGAAATATCCCTTCAATCAACTACAAATATAAAATATAAAAATACTCTAGCCAAATATTAAAATGGAGAGCTTCTCTCAGCTCTTGGCCCTTTAAAAAACTTTCAAATCCTTCCTCACTTTCCACACTCTCTCAGCTTATCTTCTTCCTTACACAACTCCCTTATTTATACATAAATATGGATTTAACCATTCCAAAAATCTCTCCACATAAATCTCAACAAGATCTAAATTAGATTCATTCTAGGTGTGGACTCAACAAAGTCCCTTACATAGAATTCCTACTCCCTAAATTTTCTACCTAATCCTATTTCACTCATATCCTTTTAATTATTAAAAGAATATATACAAAAATCCTCACCTTTTCTCTTAATTTATTAAAATAAACAATTTAATTAATAAAATAATTAAAATGTTTCACCCCCCTATTACATAATTAAATAATGAAAAATTGAGCTTGATGCTCCTGCATCAAACTCCCAAGGTTGAAATTTAGCTATGATCGCCTGATCATGTGTTTCAGATCTTTGTTTTCCTGGATCCCATATCTTGTGTTGCAATTTTCCATTTGTTGCTGCTTTTGTTTGTTGTGTTTCTCCAGGTCTCCACACTTTATGTTGCATTGCCCCATTGGCTATGCTTTCACAGTCTTTTGATGTCTTCCTCTTGTTGCTTCTTCTTTGTTTTACTGCCGTTGTCTGCTTCTGGGATACTTTCATCATTATCCTCCTTATCAGTCTAATTTCTCTGTCCAATAGATCTTCTCTAGCATCTGCAATAAAACTTGTACTCACAAAACAATTATTAAAATAAAAAGCGTAAGGCCTCAGTGCCTCATTCTCTTCTGGCAACATTTCAGTATGCTGATTTAAATCCTTCATGAGACTATCGGCTAGTCCCTCCTCCATATCACCTGTTTCAAGAATGTCTCCCTGTTCTGGTTCACAATAATGAGCTTCTTCGAATTGCTGAATCATTCCTACCTCCTTACTTTTTGTTTCCTGATTATTATTCAGAATAATTTCTTTGTCTTTCTCTTTCAGCAACTCACCCTGAGTATAGATCCTCTGCTTTTCCAACTCTCTTCTCTGAAGATCTAATTTTCTATATAACTTAACAATCTCAATTGGGGTAGAACTTGGAAATTTTACACAACTTTCCATACCTTCATTTGCTACTGACCAATCATTAGATGGCCCTTCTTCCTCTGCTTCAATATTATGCTGAATATTTCTATGAGACCCCTCTGTCTTCATTTCTTTCTGAGATCTTGCTATCTCAGCATCATTCTGAATAGATTTCAGATTCAACTCTTCTTCTTTAACAAACTTCAAAGTTTGTTCAACACCCTGTGATGTACTTTCAATCACACACAAATCATTAGTCTTTAAAACATAAGACCTTGTGATCTTTCTTGATGCTTCAGTCAACATCTCTCTTTGCTGCTCTGAATCCTTCATTTGATTCAGTTCCTCTGTAAATTTCTCTTCTGTCTCATCATTACTTTCAGAAAGTAATGGACCAATTTCTGGCTCACATATCAAATCTCCCTTTACATACTCATTTAAACTGAGTAACTCTTCCTTCAATTGAAAATTCACTCTATGCTCCCACTTCACTTGCAATCTATGCCATGTGACTTTCCTCTTCATACTCCATCCATATCTCTGGTTTACTTTACTTCTCCGTAACATTTCCATCAACAACTCAAGACAGATTTATCTCAGCTCTCTCTCTGTCAATCTGTTCTTGACTCATTCTCATGCCATTTGACTTGGCATCTTCCTTCTCATTGCCTCTGCTGTGGTCTTCTTCAGAACCTCTGCAATGACCTTCAATAGTCATCTTTGTCTCTATCTTCATGAGTTCTTCACTCACTCACCATGAGCTGTACTAAAGCCTTTGCAACAGCAAGTCCTCCCTGCTGCCACTTACCTCACCAATCCTCTCTCTGGACTTGGTCTTTTGGCAAGCACCGATTATCTATTCTTTGGAACCTCTTTGAGCATCCTCTCTGCTCCCTTTAGGCTTCAACTCACTTGTACACAACTATCCTTCTTATCCAATCTCCGTTGGAATTCTTCAAGGTTCTGCTCCACACTTTGCTTTCATTCAGAAACTATTACTAGTATCTTTCGTTAGTACTATTAAAACTGTAATCTTTGTTTGCTGAGATCTGCAACCTATATTTTGCAAATATCATCTTCAAAACCAGAGTTAAAATATTTCATGCACCATACAACTGCATATTATAAATGGTACATCATTCACACTTCTTCACACAAATGCCACTCACGCAAATGTCAAAACCCGCATATTACATCGCATAAGTTGAATGTTGACTCGCACTATTTATAAACAATGAATAGCGCAAATCAACAAACATTGAATAACGTAAATCATTCAACTTTCACTTACACTCTTTACAACCATGCTCTTACGCAATCATCAAACCATACCACCGTTTGACAACCGTCTCTAACTCCCTTACGCAAGCATCTTACCATGCTGGGTTACCACTGCATTTGGTGTGATACTGTTCAGGCATGCAAATACTTTCATGTTGTGGCTTGACTACTTCCAAACGAAGCCTTTGAAAATCTCTCAAAATGATATAGATCTTGCTTGCAAGTGGACAATTCACATACAAATTATATGTCAATTTGCATCAACGTTTTCCAAAAACTCCTCTTAAAATTTTATCACTTATGCCAATTTCAACTCACACAATGTTTATTAAATCCTCACAGGATCATTATGGGTGTAAGTAAAAAACACAGCATTTAAATTCTCATGATGATTCTTCCACCTCATAAACTGGCTTGAACAGTGCTAGACGTTTCCACCGCTATCACTTTCCAGGTATCGATGGTCGATGGTCTAAATTGCTGAAGATTCAATTATGTTAATAATACAATGCCAATCTGCTCTGCAATTCATAAAAAATGTGATTTCTTTATACTACACATTCCGCCCGATCTAAATCTTTGACTTCTGGTGGAAAGGATGACTTACACTCATAGAACACAAGTCTTATGTCACACTATTTTCTTTGCACTTCCTCTGCTGTCAAAGTGCACTCAACCTTGTTAACCTCCGCAAGTAGGCGAGCTTCATCAATGAAAGGAAATTTTGCAACACCCTGCCAAGCAAAATGTTTACCATTCATGTCAATCTCAACGTCAATAAGATAAAAGTCAATAATCGGTGACTTTGGATCAGTCATCAAGTTTCTAGAATGTTCAGGAAGAACATTTTCACTTGCAGCTAGAAAACTCCCACGAGCTGATTAAATGGTTTGAATGGCTTCCCTAGTTCAAACCGTATCTGCAACCAATCCAGATCTCTCAGATCAGATGCAAACGAAGCATAATGATATGGATAAACAATTTCCATGAACATAATCCTTGGTAGTAATAACGCAAAACCCAACATAGTCCTTCAGTATATTTTGAAACAACATCTTTTCGAAGTTTATTTGAAGTGCGGATCACAAATTTTCATAGTAATACCTTTCTTTCCAATTCTGCATCAACCTCTTCTTCAGCTCTAACAATGGCTTCAAAGTTCCTCTTAACACTACTTCTGCGCTCAATAATAATTATTAACCCAGAACAAAGCAATGGACTCTCCACAGGAATGAAATTATGTCTCCTATGTTGGTTCATCCATTTAAATAAAAGTGCAACTCTTAACTCACAACTTAGTGCAAATCGCATTACTTTTACACAGACGGACTATTTACCATACAGGAAACGTGTCAACCAAATTTGAGTTGTTGCTACGAATTTAAACTATGGTATTCGTCCATCCCAGCTCGTGGCTCCTGCGCCATTCTATTGGCCGATCACTGTAATGATGGGCGATACGTAGGGGAAGCACAATTGTACTACATCCGAATGCCAAGTCTGCAAAGGTATAATTCTCCACCGGACTTCATTCCTCCATTCTTTTCTGTCTACAACTTCATATGGAGCGAGCAAGCAATGCTATGACTCTGCTGAGTCGGCCCAACAGTAGTCACAGTTAATGCGTTCAATGCAGTTAACAATGCTCCCACGAATCGCTACTACAGCTCCATAATCGGTCTTTACTCACTATTCCCGTTGCCAAACGAATGCAACATCAGTGACTTGTTTTAACACTGGTGGTAATGCCCTCAATGAACTCCAACGCTCTCGTTGACTCCACCTGGAATCCTCTGCAATTGATCAATCCACGTGAGGAATCACCAATCCATGGAACTCTACCAATACATCCTTGTTTATGGACTGTTTCCTCCCTTTTCCATTTGGCTCCTGCATTCAAATTAGTTTCTCACAGTGCACACACAGTCTATGCCCATATAAATTTGCAAATTCAACACAGATATCTTTAGGCTCTAATACCAAATGATGCAGAGATTTTTCTAGAAATCAGATCCTAGCATATAAAACTCACTACTTCACTCAAATATGAAAATGCTCAATTTTTTTTCAAATAAAACCATAAAAATATTCAGCTTAAAAATTCACATGAAGGAGAAATATCCCTTCAATAAACTACAGATATAAAATATAAAAATACTTTGGCCAAATATTAAAATGGAGAGCTTCTCTCAGCTCTTGGCCCTTTACAAAACTCTCGAATCCTTCCTCACTTCCCACTCTTTCTCAGCTTATCTTCTTCATTACAAAACTCCCTTATTTATACATAAATATGGATTTAATCCATTCCAAAAATATCTCCTCATAAATCTCAACAAGATCTAAATTAGATTCATTCTAGGTGTGGACTCAACAAAGTCCCGTACATAGAATTCCTACTCCCTAAATTTGCTACCTAATCCTATTTCACTCATATCCTTTTAATTATTAAAAGAATATATACAAAAATCCTCACCTTTTCTCTTAATTTATTAAAATAAACAATTTAATTAATAAAATAATTAAAATGTTTCACCCCCCTATAACATAATTAAATAATGAAAAATTGAGCTTGATGCTCCTGCATCATAGAAGTCAATTTTATTCATCTACTGGGTTTATGGGTCCCTCCACCCTTTTATTTACTTAACTAAATAAGAAAAGTAAGAACTCTAATATTCCAATTAGCTGATGGAAAATTTTTAATATTACAGTCCTCCCCACAAAAATGTTGCTTGTCCTCAAGCAATTGCAAAAGTCGATGCTGCATAAATCCATCTCCCTCCCAAGTGGCATCCTCATATGGAAGATTTCCTCATCTATTCCAATGTGTTATGAATGCCCAACTCCATAGCTGCCTCTCTAGAATGTCTAGAATGGCCTCTAGTTGTGTAGCTAGATGCCTCTCCTCATCAATGAGTCCCCAAGAGGCAACCATCTACTGTCCAAGAGCCTCTTCTCTGCATGAGATATGTGAAGTGTAGTGGTTCCTTCCCCAAGTGGAAAGTACCAACTCATAAACTATCTCTCCAACCCATGCTACATGGAGTAGGTTATGTCTCTCCATGTTCCAATCCTTGGCCCTAGTGGCCTTACTTGCTCTAAGCATCATCTCAACACTATGCAAAGTAGGAAATAGAGTCATATGGATTGACATGTGAAATTTCAAACCATACTCTCCCAATAGCAGCCACCGCAACAATGCCTCTTGCTGCCACACCACCTCATCATTATACCAAGTATGGTGGGCATACTCTCCTAATAGAGGCCAACGTAGCAAGGCTTCTTGTTGCCATCCCACATCATCATTATGCAAGGTATCGGAGAATGTCAATCCATTTTCTCCCAAGAGTAACTGGTGAAACAATGACTCTTGCTGCCACTCCACATCATCATAATGCAAAGCATGAAGCAATGACATACTGATTGACATGTAGAATGTCACACCAAACTCTCCTAATAGAATCCAACATAGCCAGGCTTCCTGCTGCCACATCATATGAGTATCATGCAAAGTCCCAAATAGTAACATACCCATTGACATGTGATATCTCATGTGATAGCCAAACTCTCTCAAACGTAACCAGCGCAACCATGCCTCCTACTGCTACATCACACCAATACTATGCAAGGCATGGAACATACAAATGTGAAATGTTGGGTGGTAACCATACTCACCCAAGAGCAGCCAGTGTAGCCATGCTTCTTGCTGCCCTGTGTCATAGATTTACAAGTAGCCTTCTAGCCACTTGCTCATCATCCCCATCCATCCATCCAACTGTGGGTGATGACTCATATCATGCACCAGCTCGGTATCCACCCAATCAAGAGGCTCCCACCAAAAACTGCTCATACAATAACTTTCCCCATCATTATATATGAACTTGGGAAGACCATGAGGCATGAATATGTCCCGTAAATATAATCCAATCACGGGTGAAGAGATGTACTGTGTGAAAATGTCGAAGCAATGTGCATACCTCGACAGTGGATCAATGTCAACAATACCATCCTCCACAATCCGATGAAAATATTTTCACTCCATGATATGTCGAAGTGCATCCTCCTTGAGGTCTCTCCATGTGATCATCTCACCGATGGCCCAGTAGAACCTATGAGGTTCTGAATATGCTACATGCAGAAACTTCTCTTTGAGCTGTGAGGTGCTCATCAAGAAGGCTTTGTCCTTGTAATGGAAAATGTTATCCATTACATGATGTCTACCATCTATCATTTTCCCATCCAAGCTTCATAATTGAAGCGGTCATCGAAATGCTCAAATAATAACTGGGCCCTCAAATCATCACTGCTCCTCAGTGACAACACTGCTGATCTCCATGATAGTTCATCTGCTACCACATGGCCCTCTTCATACACAATGCTGAACTCATAGTCCTACATTGTACTGATCCTCTGTTGCTGCCTCTTCTGCAGCTACTGCTCCATCTCAAAAATATGCCGGAGATTATGGTGGTTGGTCTTCACCCGAAATCTACTGCCAATAAAAAACTATCGGAATTTGACCAATGCATGCATAATGGCCAATATCTCTTTGTCGTAAATAGAATACGTCAGCTCATGCGACAATAACTTCTGGTTCTCGAAATATATTGCATAGATTCCCTGCATTAGGATTGTGTTAATCCCATCCTTAGAAACTCCACACTCCAACACAAAGTGTTGTGTGCAACTCAACAATGTCAAACTGGGATAGCCATAAATTTTCTCCTTGAACCAGTCAAGGGTCCTCTGCGCAGTGATAGTGTATTGTTCCAAATCAGCAATGTGCTCTCACCCTTGGTCATGCAATTTCCTTGATGGGATGACCCCAAAAATCTCAATATGATGTGCTGAAATAATATGGGGTGGAAATATTTGCATACCTTGGATCAGCTGATGCTTGGGAAAATCTTGCAAAGCTACAAGAGTTCCTCCAACTGGTGTAATTTCTTCTTCAACTGTTAGTGATGGTTATGGTTGCTCCTCTACTGCAGCACCAGCGCTGGTATCTTCTTCCTCTTCCTCAAGCACCTCTTAAATCATGCCATGGACTCTCAATGTCGAAGTCTTGGGAACATCTTTCCAAAATGAAAGTGCTCCTCCTATTGATGCAAGTACCTCTACTGTAGCTAGTGGTGGTGGTAGTTTCTCTTCTCCCGGTATATCGTCGCTGACATCTCCCTTCTACTCGTCATACACTTTCTCTTTATTGTCGGAGAATGTCTCAATGGAATGTGCCTCTAGGTTTCTTCTATCAAACCTATTTACCAATATTTGAGTGAACTCTGCATACACAATCACTCTTACATGTTTCAATATGTCGAACCACCATTCATTTGCTTCACCCTCAAGGTGCAAAATTGCAATCTCAATGGCTTCCCTTTCTGCGACTAGGTGTAGCTAGAAGAAATAATCTAACTTATCCATCCAAGCCTTTACCATGCTTTTAGATGACCCATCGAATGTAGGCAGAAATAATCTATTCTGCATATTCCCTTTTCTTCTATTGCTGCTGCAGGGTCTCCAGTTCTCTTTAATCTGGAAAAACAGTTGGAAAGTCATATTCTCTTTGAATGATCTAGATTGAGATTTTTACTCTGCAAGCTAATCACTCAGAGTCTCATGCTCCAAATATCCTCCATCTCCATGCCATTCATTTCCTTCTACAAGGAAAGTGGGCATAGTAGGGCGTTGTGGAACTTTTTGCACCACTGATTGCTTATACTGCTGAGAGGAAGTGCTCAGACCTTCTCCATTCTAAAACCCCCTTGAGGTTTCATTTTTCCTTTCCCTTCTCATTTCTTTGATCTCCATGGTGAGATCCTGCATAGATCTGAATAGAAGTGTGAAAAAACTCAATCCTTCTGCCATTGAAGACTTCTTTTTTTTCTACTTCTTCTTCTTATTCTTTTGATGTCATGAAATGCCCACAAGCTAAGCCAACGATCATGCTCTTATACCACTATAATATCCCAAAATGGGAAACATAGGAATATAGAACATATGCACAATTCCAAATAAGAATAAAACATATAAAATTGGAAAAATGCTAGGACACATAAAAATATCATACATATGAGCAGAAATAGCTAAGCCATATCATTATGTATCAATAACAATGTAAGTACACAGTGCCCCAAAAGGAATTCACTCAAGCCACGAGATGGATGAAATACACCAATGAAACTTAGCAATGTAAAGTATAAATTGCTGCTGTTGCTAGGAAGAAGATCTATGTGTGAGAGGATGCTGGAGTGCTCAAAAAGATCTGGTATTTTAACAACGGAATCTACTAAAAAAACCCAGAAAAAACCAGAGATGGTTTGGACAGATTTTGAGTTTAGAATTTCAGCCCTTTTTGGGTTGCACACTGCACCCCCATTGGTTGAGTTACACACTCCCTAGAGACAACTGCTGATATGGGGCTGAAAGAATGATCTATCTACTACAATAGCACCCACTCATCTCACTAACTAAAGGGATGGTCCCTTCTCCCGATCCCAAGCTGAGAAACTTAGGATCTAGCTCCTCCATTGAATATGCAGCTGCTGCATGCACAACTGCTGGGAAATACTGCGCTGTCTAGGAGGGATGATGATGTAGCTTATTGATAGATAATGCAATGCTGATCCCAGGCTGCTGAAGTGATCCTCGGAGTGAAGGATTAATCCTCATAGGATTCCAAGTTGAGTTGCTTTGAACTTCCTCTTCTCCTCAAACCCTCACTGCAGAATTACGCAATTCCTGCAGGAAATTTTGCTGTGTAGGAGAATAGAAGGATGGCCTAATGTCGGATATGTCAATGAAACTCTCAAAAGACTGCAATGGATCCATAGTGTGAAGGGCTGATCCCTCCACAGGTTTCTTAGCTGAAGTACTGAGAACTACCTTCCAACTCTCAAACCCAAGTTCAGGAATCCGTAATTCTTGTAGCTGGAAGTGCAGATGAGAGTGGCTAAAAGTGGCTCTAGTTGTCGGATGATGAATTTTACCCAAGAAAACCTTCCCATAGTAGGCACTCGAAGTCCCCTGTGGGTAAGGGTGGGATTCCCGCTCGGGAACACTCGGTGCTAAACAACACAACAGACTTAGCTAAACAGCTGAAGTGTGTAAAGAAATGTCTTATGACACTCAACAATAAAAATCAAGACTCCCTTATTTGCTGCCCTCATCTTCCTTTTATGGTTGTGAGCCTTCCCTAGCCTTGGCCCACCTCATAACTGTGTTACACATGTGGCCATTAGCCTTCATAAAGACTACGTTGTCGTCCATGATCTTCATCACTGTTGCAATTACTCTCCACTTCCTCCATCATGGGTGCATTTAATGCACCACTTCCTCCATCATCTCTGTAATTGCTTCTCCACTATCTCTATCATCTTGCATTTATTCCTCCACTATCTCCATCATCTTCCTCATTAATGCTCTATGAACTCAACTCTTTCTTCATTATTATGCTGCTCCACTACACCATAATGCTACTCCACTACTAAATTAACCCACATTCACACTATAGAAGTGGATTTTATTCATCTACTGGGTTTATGGGTCCCTCCACCCTTTTATTTACTTAAATAGATAACAAAAGTAAGAACTCTAATATTCCAATTAGCTGATGGAAAATTTGGAATATTACGCGATCATTTATTAGTTTCCGCATTTGGTAGAAAAGATTCAAGTCTATTGTCTTAGCATATTACAATTAGAAGTTTGAATCTATGTGGATTTTCTACAGTTATTCGATCTTTGAGCTTGGACTTACATCCTACGGTGGTAGTAGTAATTTTTTTATACCCTATTAGACAAGGAATATCAAGAATGTAGTAAATCCAAAAGTATGGTTATGAATCCCTCTTAATTACATTCCCACTATTCATTGGTAGACATCAAAACCAAAAGTAAAATAGGGATACACATAATACAATCACAAAGAAATCTTAATGCAATTCAATACACATGGACACCATATTTAGCTTAGATATCCAATTGGGAAAATTAGCTTTGAATGGATGCTCAAACTATTTTGACAACCTCCATTGAATATCCAACCACCCTTGTACATTGTGGGATAGTGGGGTATGCGACAAAGGGAATATAAAATCCTAGTTTTCATCCCCATATTAACAATGCATATTTGAGTATTTAATAAATAGTCAAGGGCAAAGTGATAAATTATGTATTTATTGTACAATGAAAGATAATAATAAAAAGAAAATACATCAATGGCTATAGGTCGAGAAGGGAAGAACATCAATGGGGATATGATTCCATAAGAGAGAAATGAAAGGGGGCTTGGGAGAAAAGGGGTGAAAATAAAAATATTACTTTTTATCATAAGCCTAAGTCTTTGATTTTATGATTTTTAATCCATATCAACCTTAGTATGAGTTTCTAAGGTAGTTGCATGGGTTTTTAGGAAGCCACATGGTTAGTTGTGGACATGAAAATATAACCCATCATTTTTTGTTGTTGTGCATCATTTAGGGAATTGTTTATCATTTCATAGGAAAAAAATGGTCTCAACTCTAAGCTACCCTGTTATGTCCATAATAAAATATGGAAAAAGGATTGTGAGGAACTATGTCTATATGCATGGAAAACAAATTTCATTAAGGAAAATTAACTATTGGAAATTCATTGAATTTTTAACATAGAGATTCATGGCCAGTCTACATTGGAGCCCATAAAAGAAACGGAATGGCGTATGTGACTACAATGCAAAGAAGGGGATTCCTTTTTTTGGATTGTGCAAGCTGAAGAGGAAAGAGAACTATTGATTTGGGGTTGCTAGGAGGGTGAATCAACCATTTAATAGATTGGGAATTGGGCTATGTTCATATGAGGATTAGAGCTAGCCATAAGTGTTCATCCTCGTGGACTTATAGGCCTAGCTTAGAGGTGGCTTATTGTAGAAAGAATTAGTTTGAATATAGCATATGGTGGGGTCAAACATCCTATCTCTACAATCAATTGGTGCATTATTTCATACAAATAAATGTTATGGTCCATTATATAAATACAAAATTAAGGTTGTGTAAATTATGGATTGAAATACTATCATGTTGCAAGAATGATTTGCATATACAATTGTGAATATTTTAATTATAATTGCATAATGTTTTCATGATGATTGTGTAAACTTACTTGTCATATTGAATGCATTAATTTATTAACAATACAATACAAGTATGGTATCAAGCATGAAATTGTGAGTTTGTGGAAGGAAAACTTGAAGTTTCCCACTATCCTAATGGTGTACTCGGGTGTTTAGATATGTTATAAAGTGTATTACAAGTAAGGTTATAAAATTGAGGTTGTACGGAGAAAAATTTGAAGCTTGAAAGGGAAGGAACTTACAATTCACAAGTTGTAGACCAACTATTTGATGAAATTCATCAAGGAGCATATTTGGGAGAAAATGGTATAAATTCAATGACTATGGAATATGTTATCACTCCAATAATTTCCCAGGGTTGTTATGCTTTTCAGTTAAGGAAATTTAGAGGTAACCACAAAACTACTTTTAAGCTTTAGGATCTAGCCTTCCTAATGCTCAGAGAGGGCTCTCTTTATGATTTCTCTTTGTTGATTTTAGTTGATTTTAGGCTAGTTATGTAGGATAAATTGGTTTCAGATTTTGATTTGGTTTGGTGGCGGAATCACTAATTCAGATTGATAGATGAAGGTCTGCTTACCATTGGGCTAATGGAGTTAATGTATCCATCAACAGAAGTAGGATCAAGGTCTAAAGAAAAATTTTCACTGGGCAAAATAGCTGAGCTGATTTAGATCTTTAGGCTGAAAGGTGAAGTGGTTTCAATCAGGATAAGAGAGCAGTCAAGGATTCTTAGATCCGAATAATGGCAATTAATTCCCTACTCTGGATATCACAAGAAAACATGTAAATGAAATAACAATTCAAGATATAGTGTTTTTAAACAAATTCTGAAATAAAAATTATGTTATACATTTAGATTTAAGTATGTGAAAACTTTAAGAAAATAATAGAGAACAGTTGAAATTACTTCACTAACTGTGGCTCAACACATGAATCCAGTAATATAAGGTCTTTATTGTTCAATCCAGTCTGCTGACTTGAAAATGGTACAAAGAACCCTCTGGTTCAGATCAATACATCTATAGAAATGTTTAGTAATCCACAATCCACACTCACTACTTCGATTTGTCAAGTATTTATACAATTTTTTTTACAAAATATCCTAAAACAAACTTAGGAATTATTCAAGGAAAATAAATATCTTCATGCAAGAAGAGAGAGACAACTATCTAATTAATGAAATCTATTCCTTCTTTTATTGAATTGTTGTTTGATTTATTGATATTTTTTTTGATTTCTCTCTGGTTGTTTGCTCAATGCTGGCTTCTGTTGAGTGTCCTTCATGCTAGCTTCTTTTTTACTTTCAATTCTACTTTCATCTGATACACTTTAACTCTAATACTCTTTAATGTGACTACCCTGTTTTAATGTTTTACTTTTCAAAGTAAATTAGTCAATTTCAGCCAATCTTCTACATGTGGTAATTTTATCTTTACCATTCTTTTGAATATCTCATCAGCCTCTGTATACTTTGAAAAAGTATGCTTGTTAATGAACAAATGTTTTACCTCATGTTGGAGGTAGAAAAGGTTCTCAAAAATTTGATAAAGGACTTTTCCAGTTGGAATTCCTTTCATGGCTGAATTATTGATTTGTTCCTTTGCCACTTCTCTGATTTTTTTATCATAATCCTCATGTTTCATTAACCTGTCATTAATAACCAGAGGATTTGGCAGACCTTTCTGCCTCAAAACATCAAATTTTACCATAAATCTAGTAATGGCAAGCTCCATGTTCTGGCATTTTTCTTCCAACTGTATCATTAAGTTTCTCTTAGAAATCACCTTCTTGACTTCTAGGATTGTCTCTGTCCTGCCACTAATTCCAATTTCCTCTAATTCTTGTTTATTCTTGGAATTGAGAAAATTAATAATTTCATTTGCTTCCTTAGGCTTCTTACCAAGTTCTTCCTTGATTTTCTAAATGGATTCATTTGTTGCCTTGACCAAATCCTTTTGCTAAAATTTAAATTGAATTGATGGCAAAATATCATTGACAGAGTCAATGATATTGGCCCATAGCTACTGCTTGGCTTGAGCAAGTGTTTCTTTCAATGTCAATTATTTTTCTAGCTTCTGCACTTTCTCTGCCAATCTGTTTGTCTTCTGCAATTCATTCTTTTGCATGATTTGAGCTAGTTTCTTTTCATCCTCCAAAATTTTTATTTGTTCTTTGAGTTTGGTTATTTCATTTGTTTGGATGGACATTTCCTACATTGATTTTACTAGTTTACTTGCCCCATCACTAGGTTGTATTGATGCTGTAGATGATTCTGTTGCTGAAGTAGTTGTTGATGTAATAGGCAGTGTTGTAGCTATTGGAACTGATGGAGCTAATGATTCTGCTAGAGTAGAAGGGATAATTGTAGTGACTGTAGGAATAACATTGACAGGGACTGCTTCCTTGCTGGCTTCTTTCTCTTGTACTAGCTTGTCCATTTCATTTTCCATTTCTTTTATTTGGGTAGTTAACTGAAGAATGAGATTCATAATATCATACTTTTGGTTTACATCCTGTAATACTTCTTTACCCTGTGGGTGCTCAGTAGGTGGAAATTTTAGTTGCTTCTTTAATGCAACAATGTCTACATTCTTTTTCTTGATCAGTTCATCTGCAACTTTGATGTTAGTGGGATCATATCCCACTTCTATGACCAACTCTTCTAGAGATTTAATCCTGTTATCTTTGGCTTGTGAGGAATCCTTTTCTAGATTTAGTTGATCTTTTATGTTCCCTAGAGTGTTTTTCATCTTCTGAACACTCATGGCTTTATTAGTCATGGTAGAGTACACCATTTCACCAGCTTGCTTGTGAAATTCTTTCTGGTTAGTAGGATGAAGATCCCGAGCCTAAAATTCATATGATGTCTTTTTATAATCTGTTGATGATTTGAGATGCTTCACTGTGGGTTGTAGGAAGGTCATCTGCATCTTTCTAGTCTTGTAGTAAAATTCAGAAAGTAATCTGCTTTGGTCACTAGGTGACTGTTTCCAGTATTGAAGATATGTATCAGCCTCGAGGGCCTCATCCCTGATCTTGATCTCTTTATACTTCTACATAATATCCATCTCTTTCTCTGCTGGTTTATTTGAAGAGGACACTTCAACACTATGCTACTTTTGAATCATGTGAGTTTTTGATGTTGAAGGTGGGTGTGTTTCTTCAGAAACTACAAGAGGGGCATTGTCTTTCACCACTGCATCAATATCAAGGATTTCAATAGTTTCAATTTGTTCTTCTACAGGATTTAATTTTGTTTCTTCCTGTACATCAACTTGAATTTAGTTTCAGTGGTAGTTTCAGCTGTATAGGACCCTTCTTTTCCGCCTCTCTTAGAGTTCCTATCCTGTGGGGCTGGAGTTTGCATGATTGCATTGGTTTCTGCTGGTTTCTCCAGTTCTTTCAAAGTGTTCTCCAACCATTCAAAATGATTGGAGTACTTCTATATATATGGCCTGGACTCATGTACATAAGGAGTTAATTTACATTTGACTCTTAATTTGCTTATTACTCCTAAAGGATATAATACCACTGGAAACTCTGACTGAACTTAAATTCCTGTAAATATTTTTCTACTTGTAGACATGCATCTCTATTGTTACAAATAAAAATACCAACTTGATTCTTTATTTTAAACTGTGTCTTCTTCTTGGCTGCCAAGAAATTGATTCCATCAGAATTAAGAATCTGCCTGATATACTCAAGTGTAAATAACCTCATTGGGAGGTATTTGGGTAGCTTATATGGAAAAATATTAGATCCATATACCCTAATTTATGTGTGATTTGGTAAAGGTACCAATCTCTAGTCCTATTGTGTTATGATAACTGGAGGAATCTTTTAATCTCCTCATTGACTCTTGGTTGAATGTTGCTATTCAACATGTTGACAATAAGATGGATGAAAGAGTTAATGAAATATGTGTATGTGAACTCTGTCTATTCCTTCCTGATTAAGGAAGTCCAAAAGATAACTAAATTTAGGTTACCTTCAACATCTACTTTCTGAAGGTTGATAGAAAATTATTCAGCTTGGAAGTATAAGAACACATGGAATAAAACAAAGGAATACTTGAAGACACCTTCTTCATGCATTTTCACAATTTTTTCATGCATAGTATCAGCAATGTACTGGGAAAAATTGAAAATGGTAGTAGGAGGTTGACCAGGGGTGAAAATAGACAAAATCCCTAAGATTGAAGCATCCACATGCTCATCAGTAAAATAACCCAAAATAGAAGACAACATTGTAATGATATGTTTGGTTCTCTTAGAGAAAATAGATCTTGGATAAGGTGGATTGGTCTTTGGAGTCTCTACTGATGAGGGGATGAATGTTTGGAATATATGGAACCTCTTGAGGAAGTCCAGATTCAGATATAACTGGGTAAGGGTCTCAATAGACAAAGGGGTTTCATCTGGCTTAGGTTGAATCTGTAGCATCTGGTTAATTGAATCAGTTGTGATAGTGAAAAAAAATTCTTTTCCAGGGTTTACAATGGCTCTTTGATAAGGGAAATAACAAGTTTGACAGAGTCTAATGACCTCTGGACATTGGAAAATCCGTGGGACTACATACTTGGGCAAATTGGACTCCCAAATGAAAAGCTCATCAGCTTGGTCAATTGATTTGTCATGGCTCCAGTAGTGGAGCTCAAGAAGGTTAAACTCAGTGATAGGGCTAATAATTTTAAAATATCTGTTTGCCAAAGGCGTGTGTTCTACATCCATAACTGGAGGTTGTAGGGGATTAAATGATACAATGCGTTGAGAAGCCATATTTTTGTTAATTTTGATCAATTGATTACTCTTTTGATTTAGAAAAATAGGTTTTGGCCCTTGAAATACTGTGGAAAGACTATTTAAAGTGTGCAGAAGGGTTTGAGATGAAACAGGGGCTTTTTCTCTGGTCTACAATGCTTCAATTGATCAATTTTACTCTCAGTGATCACAAATAGTCTCAGGCCTTGGGAATTCTGTGAAAAGTTGCCTAAGGTCTGCAGAAAAAAGGATTGGGAAGAAATTGGGCTTTCTTTAGGTCTACAAAGGCTCCTAAATGATTCAATTACTTTGTTACCTTTTTATAGATTTAGGAACAGGCCTTTGCATTAAGGAATACTTGGAAAGGTTGTTTTTCTGGCTTGCAGAGGTGATTCTGGATGCAGTGGAGGTTTTTTGTGGCTTCACTAGTCTTTGTAGAGCTTTTGATTATTTCTGCAGTGGCTTCAGTAATAGCAGGTTTGAATTATGTTTAACTTTGGCTTAAAACAAGGTCGACAGAGTGATCTTTTCTTTGAAATAGGTTGGTAGTGGCTTTGTTTACGCAAAATTGTAACATAAATGGTGAAAGGCACAAAAGGGAGGTCTTATGCATTTTTTTAACCAATCAGTGGTTAAACATTAATGCGTGGGTTAAATTTCAAAAGGCAGGGTGGTTTGATAACGAGCAGAAATACTGCTGAGTGGTTTTCGCATCGGTAGAAGTGGTTGGGCGGTATAATTTTTGAGGATGTGACACAATAGTATATTGCCACGTAGCTAGGGATAGGGGTGTGAAAAATACTCATTTCGCAAGGCCTCGGGGTGGTTAAAGTTTGGATGATCGGGGATGCGAAAGACATTATTGGTCGTCAGATCTGATGGATCTTGATCTGATGGCTGGCAAATAGCAGGGAACTTGTTGGGGATTTGACAGGCAGGGCTTGGGGAATAATTTCATGCGATGGGATATGTAAAAATGTTATTATGTAGCAGAGTTATAAGGTGGGTCTAGGATATATCAAACGTGGGGAATTAAAGCTATATATTAAATTAACTTAAGGGGTTGGGGATGTAAATATAGGAGGGAGTTAATATAATACGGGGTACATGTGTTTTATATGCGGGAGTTAATACATAAAGTTAATCAAATGAGTAACGTAAATGGAGGGATTAACCTGAATATAATGTGGGATTTTAAAATGTGAAAGAATTTATAAAAATACACTAAGGATAGTGTTAAAACTAATATCGGTGTGAAATTTTCATAGTGAGGCCGGACATATCCTAAAAAAATACTTAGGATAAGTGTAATTTGGGGGTTTTTGGTGTATTTTTGAATGAAAATGGAAGTTAATTAAAGGTTTTAATTTTCCAAAGATAATAGGTTTTTTAACTAAGGAAAAGGGATTTTTTTTAGGAAAAATGAGTGAAGTAAGGGGAAAAAGATAAATATGAAGGGGAAGGGGTATTTTTTACAAGGGAAATGAGTTTAAAGGGAAATTAATAAATATGAAATAATCAATTTTTTCTATCCATGCCTTGTGAAAACTACTTTTGCCTACCCATCATCTAACCTAACATTTTTTCTTCATTTCCTTAGGTGCATTTGAGCTTGCAGACCCTTTTTTTTCTTTCTTTTAACAACAAACTATTTAATTTTATCCTTATTACTTCCAATGGCTCAGATTAAATGGTTGAGCTCATTTATTATTCTCTACCTATTTACTGACCTGCCAAGATTAAATAGTTTGGCTAGATTTTTATTCTCTATCTATTAGCATGAAATTTAAAGCGTGAAATATCAAGATTAACTAGTTTGACCTTCATGGATTGTGGCATTTTTGACAAGCTGCACACAATCTTATTTTGCAAAATACAGTAAAGAGTAGTGGCATTTAAATTTGCATCACTTTCATGATTTATCTTTTATCTCTTTTTTGTTGGGGTTCATATCTTACATTCTTTTTTGATCTTTTTCTTTCAGTCCTTTGATTTTTCTTTTAGGACTTTTACCCTCTTTACATTTTTTATTTTATTTTTTATATGGGAAAACAATTTTACAGAAAGAAAAAGTATGTACATATTACAAGACTAATCATAGTCAATTCAAAATTATGAGTCCTATTATTATAGGACCCTAATAGTGGCTCCACATGGGGATGGCATTCCCTGGTGAAATGTCAAGAACTTTAAGATCAGTAGCCTTTGACCTTTGATTGTGGCTGCCTTGAAATTGTTTTCTAAGCTCTGCTTTATTCATACTTATGATATTTTGTCTTTCAAAGCTTAGGGCCTTCTCTCCAGGCTTCAAATTTGTAAGGAAAACATCCAATCCCATCTAAACTCTACAATGTTATGTACAATGAGCAAAGTAAAAAAAGTGAATTAATGTTAATCTGGACTAAAGTAATGCTTTAACATCCTACCATTGACTAGTCCTCCTGGTAGATCTGATCCATCTATTTCCTTCAAAAAGAATGCATTGTTACCTCTGTAACCATAAATGATATAGGGACCTTTCCATAGGAAATCAAATTTTCCATGTTTACCCTTTTATTCTCTCCTAGAATCCCACTTAAGTACTTTATCACCTATGTAAAAATCATCAGATTTGGTTTTCTTGTCAAAAATATTCTTAATTTTATCTTGCATAACTTGTGATTTGACATAAACCTCTTCCCTAGTATGCTGCAAGTGTATGGTTTGATTTATCCTTCTTTGGATATCATTTGGTTCAATCTGTAGTTCTTGGATCATTTTCATCACTGGCACTCCTAAAGAGGATGGAAAAACAACTTACATTCCATATACAAGTTGATAAGGAGATGTACCAATGGAATTATTTGTAGTTAGTCTGCCTGCCCATAAGGCATTGAACAACCTTTTATTCCAAGACTTTTTATTGTCTTCTAACAGTTTCTTGATGATAGTTACTAAGCTTTTGTTGGAGGATTCAACAAGTCCATTACCTGGAGGGTAATAGGCAGTGGAATGGCCAAGTTTAATGTGGTATTTGTTACAGAAGTCAATCATTTTCTTAGACTTGAAAGAAGTTGCATTATCAGTAATGAGCTTTTGAGGGCATCCAAATCTAGACAATATATTTTTTTCTAGGAATGAGATTATGACAGAGTCAGTGGCTTGTCTAGAAGGAATGGCTCATATCCACTTGGTGAAATAGTCTGTCGCTGTCAAAATCCATTTGTGTTGGGCTGAGGAGGGTGGGTGAATTTCACCAATGAAGTCTAAACCCCATTGCTGAAATGGCATTTCTGTGGAGATGGGTTTAAGGGGTAAAGGTAACAATTTTTTCTTCCCTTCAAAGATTTGGCATTTGTGACAGGAGGTCACATACGTTTTTACATATTCAAAGAGAGTGGGCTAGTAAAAACCTGCCCTCAATATTTTATTAGCTGTTGACTTCCAGCAAATATGTCCTCCACAATCTCCTGCATGAAACTCTTGCATAACTTTATCAGCTTCATCTATAAGTAAACAATTAAGTAGTATACCACCATGATCCTTCCAAAACAAAGCACTATCTATGATGCAATACTTCATTGCTTGCATTTTCAAAAATCTAGATTTAGTTCTAGATAAACCAAGAGGAGCTTGTAAATTTAGTAAAACAAATATGATATCTGCATACCAAGGTGAATCAATGAAAGCTTCATTGATCTGTGGATTCACCATCTCTTCCTGAACATCTAATTGAGAAATAAAATTTATATCCAAGGCCTGACAGTTTGATTCAGCCATGAGTTTGGCTAAAACTTGGCCTTTAATGAGTTTAGTAGGCTTTATTTATATGTCATATTCCAAAATAGTGGCAATCCACTTGCCTCTCTTTCCATCAGGCCCATTCCAAGTCAGAATGTCCTTAACTACTGAGTTTGGAACATATGCAATAATGTATGAATACAAGATGTATACTCTAAAGTCTTTGATAGCCTTCACTAAATCAAGTGCCTGTTTCTCCATTATGTTATATTTTAATGTGGCATCTCTTAGTGATTTGCTGAAAAAAGCAATGGGTTGTTCATAACCTTGATCATTCTTCTACAGTAAGACTGCAGCAATTGTATGTTCTGAAGAAAAAGAAAAAATGATAAAATCTTTTTTGAAATCAGGACTTATTAGGACTGGTGTTTTTGTAAGGGCTTGTCTGATTGATTCAAAGGATTGTTTTGCCTCTACTGTCCATTTAAGTTCTGAGTCTTTCTTCAACATGTTATTTATTTCTCTAACTAATTCTGCTAAATTTGAAATGAATCTCCTAAGAAAGTTAATCTTACCTAAGAAAGCTTGTAATTCCTTGATATTTCTAGGATGACTTATGTTAGGAATTGCCTCTATTCTAGCAGGATCTATTCTAATTCCCTCTTTTGAAATAATATGTCCTAATAGTTTACCTTCTTCAAGTCCAAAGAGTGTCTTTTTTGGATTCAAAGAAATACCAAATTTTCTGCATTTAATAAACACTTGTCTCAAATGATCTAGATGTTCATTGTCTATTTTTGAGAATACAAAAATATCATCTAAATAAATTACAAGAAAATAATGAATTTCTTTGGCAAAATATATGTCGATATCTCTCTGAAATGTAGCTCCTGCATTCATTAATCCAAAATGCATTTTCACATACATGAAAGTACCCTAGAGAGTAGTAAATGTTGTCTTTGGTTGGTATTTTAGCTGAATTAAGATTTGATTATATCTAGAGAATCCATCAAGCAATGAAATCCTGGATGATCCAACTACCCTCTGCAAAATATGATCCATTTTGGGGAGAGGATAATTATTTTTTAGGGACACCTTGTTTAAGTTCCGGAAATAAACACAAAGTCTTATTTCCCTTGTCTTTTTCCTAGTGGGAACTAAGTTTGAAACCCAATCAGAATATCTGATAGGTGTAATGATCTTTGCTTCATACATCCTCTTTACCTCTTTTTCAATCAAAGGCAAAAGAACAGGATTTATTCTCCTAAGCTTCTGTTTAAATGGTTTATGATTCTCTTTGATAGGTATTTTGTGTTGAATTATGTTGGTGTCATAGGATTTAAGGTCTTCATAAATCCATGCAAATACATCTTGAAATTGTTTAAACAAAGCTATGTATTTCAGTTTTTCTTCTGAAGGTAAAGCTTTGGAAAGTTTGATAAGCTTAGGTTTCTATTCTGTTCCTATATTACACTCTTCTATATTTGATCTTAATGGTTCCATTTTTGGTTTCCTTCCAACATCATTTGAATCAAGAAGATCTTCTAATGTTGCTAATTCCTTAGGCAGAAATTTATTTTTAAGATTTAAAAACTTTGAATCATCATCTACTAGTTCTTCTATTTCTACTTTTTCTAATTTATCTATTTCTACTTGAGTGAATTTAGTGGGTTTAGTTAAATCTAGATTATTTACATTTACTTCACTATCTAAAGTATCATCTACTGTACAATCTGTGTCTATGTTACAATTCTAGAATTCTCCCTCAGCATTCATAAAATGGTAGATTTGAGTATCCTGTGTAAAAATATGCCAATATTTCAAGTTGTCTGGTATAGTAGGCATGTGTCTTACCTCTGCTGTATATTGATGATTTGGCTGAAAAGGTAGATTGCAGGTGCTAGAAAAAGTTTCTAAACTGTGTGCCTGTATGTTCTGTTTTCTAGGAATTACAGAAAAGTCAATTTCAAGCAACTCCTTAATCAGATCTAAAACTGTTCCTCTGTATTGGCTTAATCTAGGATTATACACAAAATATTCTCCTCTAATTTGTTTAAAAATTAAGTTAGAGTCTCCCATGATAGAAAATATTTTTCCTCTTAAATTTCTAACAATCTTCAGCCCTAAGATTAAAGCTTCATACTTAGCCATTGTAATATCCCAAAATAGGGATTTTCTACAACAATAAGAATATATTAAGATATTATAGAGTTGGTGATGCAAAAATATAGCTCATATGATGTGTTAATAACACATATTCTTCAATCAAGCAACAACATCAACTTATATTCTTATTTATGCACCAATTAATGGGGAAAAGTAGTGATTTAAGCCCTAAAAAGGGTAATTTTAGAGATCTGCATAAAAAAAGAGAAAAATGACAATTGTATCCCTTAGAATATGTTATAGGGGCCTCACATATAAAATTTCAGCCAAAACAAATCATTCTGGCTATGTTAAATAGGTCTCCCACTCCCGATATGGCTTAAAAATGCCCAAATCCCATGACTTGACTCATGTTGAATTTAATGAAGCATAGGTAGCGTAAATTTATGAAGGTTTATGATGAAATATGATGGAAAATACATATATACATTGTATTACATCATATCATGGAGTTTATTTCTCAAATCATGAGAAAAATGGAAGAAAGAATGAAGAAACCCTCAAGAATGAGGTGCTGCAACACTTTATTTCTCTGCAACAAGAATGTACAACGTAATTTTCAGGGGATATAGCAGCTATGCATTAAATATCAGATCTAAGACATATCTGTGCACATAATATCAGATCTACAACAGATCGGTACACTAGATTGTATTTACTTTACATTCCCCTTGGGGATTTCAGCAATACATGAAAGAACAGGAGTAGATCTGAGTTTTACTGTAGCAGATCTGTAGAATGATTCAAAAAATCTGAAGTAAGCACAACAGTAAATAAATCAGATCTAAAGTAGACATGAATTAGATAGATAATCCATGGATCACCATGGTGAAGGAAGGATCCATCAACCAGAGATCTCTTCTCCAAATGAATACCAAAATGCCCTGCAACCTTGCAGCTAGAAATAACACAGTCCAAGAGGGTAAACTGCATTGTAATCTTGAAGCATAGATTGGCCTAATTCCAAGATCAAAATCTGAAGCCCACACTGCTAATACACTCTTCCAAGAGGTTAAAAGACACACTCACTGAGAAGAGGCACTAGTACAATCTAGATCTGAGCAGACCTAGTGTTTCCACTTGCTGCAGCTCACTGAAACAAGTAAATCACAACAAGATTTACGCTATCTAAGGGAGATGGAGCTTGGCCATATGCCTGATAGTGGAAGAGAAGTACAATTCCCTCCAAGAGCGACTCAATGGAAGGAGAGAGAATCCCTAAACAGGAAAACCTCACAATTCTCTGCTAAACAACCAAGAGAATGACATATGTCTGAACATACAATATACTTTGAAAATATAATATCATGAACAACCTTCGCTTGTGCCTTCTCCTTCCTTTTATAAGATGAGAGCTTTGGAAAACCTTAAACCACCTTGATGAATTAGCTCCTTTCACATGAGGGGCCTCCTTCTAGAATTGCGTTGTCTCTCCATGAGGTACATTGTATCTAGACTGCACTGTAGATTTGGTCAAGGTTGACCCAGTCTCATAGCTCAAACCCATTCACACCTGTAAGTGTTTATTTTAAATGGCCCAGATTTGTCTATGTTCACATAGGCATGGATTTATTCATTGTTTTTCAGGAGTTTTACATGTCCTCCTTGGTTCATTTATTCAATCAACAGAAAATGAAACAAAATTGAATATTCCTCTTAGCTTGGGCTAAGTAGGAATATTACAGTCCTCCCCTCCCAAATTTTTCTTGTCTTCAAGCAACTGCAAGGACAGAACTGAAATGGATTGGGAAAGCATCTTTTCCCAAGCAATCACCCATACAAAATGTGTCACCTCCCACCATGGAAACTCCAGAAAATTTTCCTCCACCTTGAGCTCCTGCAAAGTAGGTGGGCTGAAAATCTGTACATGGTAGACAAGATAGCCTACCCCACGTTGTCTTCCTCTCCCCATCATGCTCTCAATAGATATAAGAACAATATCAGCATAAGAGGTCATGATCAACATCAATATGAGGGAAATACTGAAGGTTTCATGTGGTGCAAGGAAGTACCAACAGTTTCCCATGTAGTTACAATGCAGTTTTTCAAACTGTTGCTTCAGAAAAATACATGGCAGATTGTTTCTTGATACATGGTTAATCATATGAATCAACTGAACATACATGTAATGATAAAACATCTGCCCAAGGCCACATAAGATATGGCTGTCTCCATCATATGGTTTGGCCCAACATTGGTCATGAAGCAAAATCAAGAGCTTGCTTACTTTTGGAGCAATGCACTGCCAAGAGATGGTAAGAGCATGCAAATATTGTGTTGCACAAACAAATCTCTCACCATATGTTGGAAGTAAGAAGACACATGGATCCATGAATGGATCCTCCATAGTAGTTTGGCAGACTTCCCTAAAGAGAAATGAACCAAGTGCTGCCTGCAAATCCTCTCCCTCATGCTTGGAAACCCAAGACAAGAAGGGTACACCATAGTAATAGATGTCCCCATCTACTACCTCATCTTCCTTACCTCCTCTTTGCCCATCAAGTGCATCAAGTGTAAAGTGATCCTGGGGGTACTCCATCAATAAATCCTAGCTCCAAAGTGGCAACGTTGTTGGCCTATGCAAATAGGCTCCCTCCAACTCATGGCTCCAATATTTGACATGCAGAATGTCAAAGGCATCTCCCATAATGCTGCTACACATAAGAAGTCTCTCCCATGGGGAAAGTACCTCTTGAAAATCTAAGGCCAAGGAGTAGCCCCTTTGCACTATGATAGTGCCATCTTCTTCTCCTGCAACATCATGAAAACTATGAGAGCAAATCTGCCCTTGCTCTCCCAAGAACATCCCAAGCAACAAAATCTTTTGCTACCTCCTCATACTTCCATCATCCAAATAACGTAGTGAAAACATGGTGATTGACATGAAGAATGTTATATCAACACAATGTTTCCATACTCATTTTTGCCCCATGATGCAAGTATCCTGCCACATACCCTTCGAAAGAGGATGATGACCAAAATCTTTCAAGAGTAACCAATGCAGCCAAGCCTCCTGCTGCCCAGTATCATAGATTTGCAAGTAGATTTCCAGCTCCTTGCTCATCATCCACACCCATCCATACATATGTGGGTGCCTTCCATCTTGTTCTTCCTTAGCACTCTCCCAAGGAAGGCTATCATTCTCCCAAATCAGATTTCTACTCTTGCATTTCATGGGATGTTGAAATGAAATCTCCTCAAGGATCAATTTGATCCCATAAGGACCCAAATAGGTGGTAGGAAAAAACCTCCCATCATGATGTGTATGGCTCAAGAAGTGTCCAACACAAACATGAGATATGTTATCCATCCGAAGATGTCCTCCATCATCTATTTGTTCCTCCTTGAATCCATGAAGATCCAAGGGTGAGAAGGAAAGAACCTCCTCAAACTGTTGAAAAACTTGGCACTCCATGAAATGTTGAAATGCACCTTTCATGGGATCTATTGATGAGACCTCCTCCTCATGCATGGTCTTCCAAGACCAGTGGGATCTTGGATCTGCTATAGGTATAATTTTCTCTTTGAGCTGGGGAGTGCTGATTGAGAAAGTGTCATCTAAAAAGGAGAAAGGGTTTCTCACTTCAAGATGTCTACTATCTACCATTTCTTCCTTATTTTCTTCATGAATGAAGCTGTCATGTGAATGCTCCCATAAGTCATGGGTCTTTTTTTCTTCATCACTGCCTTTGCACAGTGTAGTGCAACTCTGTTGCTCTAGATCAGCAGCATGCAAAGATGTAGATCCCTTCGTATGGTTTGCTGAAATGACAAGAGATGGAAATTCAAGCATACCTTGTTGAGATGTAGAAGCAAGAGCTCCTTTCTCAACTATGTTGTCTTCCTTCACTACTGAACATGAAGGCCGCTCCTCCAAGGTTGTGACAACGCTGGTACATGCTTCCTCAAGTGGTGGTGAGGATCTCTCTTCCTCTAGCTGAATGAACTGAGGTAAAGCTAGAGTCTCCTTGGAGGCTCTAGATTTAGCTTTGTATTCACTTATAATATCATATTCCAAGTGTCCTCTATGTCTCTTGTCTTCTCCTCTTTGAGAATAGGAAGTGCATGGCTCTTCGTCTTCTTGAAACCCTCTAGGAGTTTCACTGCAACTCTTCATCAGCTTAACCTCCTGGGGGAGGTCCTTTCTGGATCCAAAAATTGATGAGAGTAATCTCATATTATTCATCATTCTGATCTTCTTCTGTCTTCTTGGGCTGAGACTCACAAGCTGAGCCAAGAAAGATGCTTTGATACCATTGTAATATCCCAAAATAGGGATTTTCTACAACAATAAAAATATATTAAGATATTATAGAGTTGGATATGTAGAAATATTTCTCATATGATGTGTTAATAATGCATATTCTTCAATCAAGCAACATCGGCAACTTATATTTTGATTTATGCACCAATTGATGGGGAAAAGCAGTGGTTTAAGCCCTAAAAAGGGTAATTTCAGAGATCTGCGTAAAAACAGAGGAAAATGATGGTTTTATCCCTTATAATATGTTATAGGGGACTCACATATCAAATTTCAGCCAAAAAAAATCATTCTAGCTATGTTAAACAGGTCTCCCACTCCCGATATGGCTTAAAAATGCCCAAATCCCATGACTTGACTCATGCTGAATTTACTGAAGCATAGGAAGCGTAAATTTCTGAAGGTTTATGATGAAATATGATGGAAAATACATATATACATTGTATTAAATCAAATCATGGAATTTATTGCTCAAATCATGAGGAAAATGGAAGAAAGGATGAAGAAATCCTCAAGAATGAGGTGCTGCAACACTTTATTTCTCTGCAACAAGAATGCACATCGTAATTTTCAGGGGCTGTAGCAGATATGCATTACATATCAGATCTAAGATAGATCTTTGCAAAAAATATCAGATCTATAACAGATCGGTACACTAGATTGTCTTTACTTTACATTCCCCTTGGGGATTTCAACAATACATGAAAGAACAGGAGTAGATCTGAGTTTTACTGTAGAATATCTGCAGAATGATTCAGAAAATATGAAGTAAGAAAAATAGTAAATAAATCATATCTGAAGTAGACATGGATTAGATAGCTAATCCATGGATCACCATGGTGAAGGAAGGATCCGTCAACCAGAGATCTCTTCTCCAAATGAATACCAAAATGCCCTGCAACCTTGCAGCTAGAAATAACGCAGTCCAAGAGGGTAAACTACGCTGTAAGCTTGAATCATAGATTGGATTGATGCCAAGATCAAAATATGAAGCCCACACTGCTAATACACTCTTATAGGAGGTTAAAAGACACACTCAATGAGAAGAGGCACTAGTACAATCTAGATTTGAGTAGACCTAGTGTTTCCACTTGCTGCAACTCACTAAAACAAGTAAATCACAGTAGTATTTATGCTATCTAAGGGAGATGGAGCTTGGCCATATGCCTGATAGTGGAAGAGAAGTACAATGCCCTCCAAGAGCTACTCAATGGAAGGAGAGAGAACCCCTAAACAGGAAATCCTCACAATTCTCTGCTAAACAACCAAGAGAATGAGATATGTCTGAACAGACAATATACTCTAAAAATATAATATCATGAACAAACTTCTCTTGAGCCTTCTCCTTCCTTTTATAAGATGAGAGCTTTGGCAAACCCTAAACCACCTTGATGAATTATCTCCTTTCACATGAGGGGCCTCCTTGTAGAACTGCGTTGTCCCTCCATGAGGTACATTGTATCTAGACTGCACTGTAGATTTGGTCAAGGTTGACCCAGTATCATAGCTCAAACCCATTCACACCTGCAAGTGTTTATTTTAAATGGCCCAAATTTGTCTATGTTCACATAGGCATGGATTCATTCATTGTTTTTTAGGAGTTTTACATGTCCTACTTGGTTCATTTATTCAATCAACAGAAAATGAAACAAAATTGAATATTCCTCTTAGCTTGGGCCAAGTAGGAATATTACAGCCATGTTATTGGTGCATTTAAATTTTAATCTAAAGGCATGACCTTCAGAATGATTCTTTTCCATGTTATGAATCCAAACTCCTGCTCCTGTTCCTAATTTGTTCACTAAACAATCAAAATCTAGGCACCACATTGATTCATGAAAAATATTATCACTATAAAATTCTTTCTTTTTCTATTTAACAACTATGTTTTTGTCTATTCCAGTTTCATAATTACATAAAATGAAAGAATCCATATCAGAAGGTACATAATAAATAGGATAGTTTTGTGGTTTGTCTGCACTACTGACCATGTATTTCATTAATGTTTCTCTGTAAAGCTTCTTGGGTTGACCAAATATTGACATTGTGGCATATGACACGTCTAACTATAGAGATCCCTATAATTTTTCTCCCCATGAGTGAGATAATAGCATTCCATACTTATGAGGGATATCAACAACTACAATATCCATGACAAGACTCTTACCAGGGTACTGGACTAGAATGACACACAAGTATTTTATTAGGCAAAGACATTTAACTTTTCTAGAATCAAAAGAGAAAAGATATTTGTATGGTCTAGTGATGTCTAAATCCAATGTTTCCATAATGGCCTTTGGCATTAAATTGTGTGATGCTCTTGAATCTAACATAGCATTGTGTAAAATTTGATCATGTATACTCAAGCTAATGTAGAAAGGAGGAACACCACCTTCTTGATGTTTTCCATTTACCTCAGAACAAAAAAGTAACTTTGGTTGGTCATCATTTAGATTGACAGAGTCTTCTCCTTCATTAATGTTCAGTGTTTCTATGATTTGTAATTTGTATACATCATGTTTTACCAATTCTGTTAAAGGAATTGGTATTTTCAGTTTGGCAATTTCATTTTGGATATTGAATGGAATTTGTGTTTTTCCTAACTGAACAATATCTTCTCTACTAACTGTAGTTTGAGTGTTTTTCTCTTCTTTATCTACAGTTGGATTTTTAGTCTGTGTTTCCAAAGTTTTGCTATTTTCAATCTTCTTTTCAAGGACAATTTGGGTGGCAGCAGTGGTTTTGACAACAACTGTTTTAGCAATAGTTGATTTTTTAGGATCAACAGTAGATATTTTAGCAGAAACAGTTGTTTTTACAACAACAGATTTTTGAGGACCAGTTGATGTTTGAACAACAATGTCTATAATATCTACAATTTTAAGACTGGGTGCAATTTTTGGACTAGAAATTTTATGATTTGCACTAGAGTTTTGATGGGTTTCTCTAGGAAGAATTTGCAGTACTTTGTTTGTAGGATCTTCTACTGTTTTCTTGGTCTGAGTTTGGGCAGATTTCTTAGTAGGTGCTTCTACATTATTCTTGCTCCTTGTTGTTCAATCCTTAGCACTAGCCACGGGAGTACCAAAAGGAGGAATGGGCCTTGTATTAAAGATTTATAATCAAGTGGCAAGTATTAAGTTAAATCGGGCTGAAAAGCGAAAGGGTGGTGAACACATACATATTCAAACCAATGAGAAAATAGCACTAAGCGGTGATAGGCGGAGTAATATACGAACTTCAAATACAAAGTAAAGGGGACACGGCATTGTATGTTAACCCATGTATGTGAAAAAGGCCTCGGGTCATATATGGCAGCGTACGGAGTAAGTCCGAGGGGGTCGAGCTGTGGGGAAGGGACGAGGCCCTTACCCCCGCGGATCTACGACACGTGGCGTGGTAAGACCTTACGGTTGGAAAGTAACAGCAAGGTTAGGCCGTGGGACGCTGTCTCGTGGCGGAGTTAAGGTGGGCCTACGCAGCGGGGAAATATATGTGTTAGTCCGGCAATGGGAAATCCTACATGTTAAAGATTGGACAGCGCATATGGAATAACGGTAAGGTAAGTCTATTAGGACAGCTGGTACTAAGACCCGTACCAACTTTTAACCCGACACAAGGCGCTCACCTACATCCTGATTTACCCAATCCCCACGCGCCACGTGTCTCAGTGTCAGTGTCCTTACGACACTTGCCCTCTGTTCTTTTACATTTTCACCTTTTAACCTAAACAGTCCGCCCGAATGGTAAAAAACTCCCGTATTTCTCTCTGGTAAATCGTTTCAGGTAGTTTTCTACGGCGAATACCGAGTAGGGAAGAACGCCGGGTTTGTCCAAGTCACTGTCACGGTTCCCCTTGTCGCTTTCCCAAGCATTGTTACCCTCTGTTCAGGTAATCCATTTTCCGTTTTTCCATCTTTTTCCTTTCTCTCTTTTCCAAATTGTTGAATAACTGACATGGGGAGAGGAACGCCCAAGAAGAACGAACCTGAAACTCCCCAACTCCATGAGTCTAGAAACCCCCCTGGTTTTGAACCCCTTCGTGACTTGCAGGTGGGTATCTGTGACCCGAAATACCCTTTCGACATACGGAGTATCAAGCCCCTACTGTTTGGCCGCCACTGTAAAAGTGCTGATCGTTTCCGAGTTGTCGCGTCCGGCTTCTATCACCACATCACCCCCCAAGTCCATTCCTGTGTCGATTTTATTGTCTGGCTCAGAGATTCCTACGATTCACATCGGGATGCTTTCATTTCTCCTCAGGGTAACATAATTTTTTCCCTTCTCCCGATGTTATCAGGCAAGCCCTCCGTTTCCCTTCCAGCGATGCCTACTTCAGTTTCAAAGATGAAACCTTGCTCGCACAGTTCAATAAGTTGTCGAGGGAAGCCCGCCGTGCCTTCATAGCTGCCATAACCATTGATCAGGCAACAGCCTTACCCCCATTGGAGCCGTTCCCATTGAGTCTGTTCGCTGAAGAAGTCCGACCTGTTCTGTCCCTCATCGCCGGCCTCCTGGGGATAGGGAGCCCTGAAGACATTTCTTCAGTATGCATTCGATTTTTGTGGCTCATGACACAAAATGGGGTTACACTGGACATTCCAGGTTTCCTTTCCTTTACCATCCGGAACCAATTTCGAGAGCTCGCTCAAGCCCGAAAATTCCGTTTTTGCTCATTGGTGTTTTACCTCTTCCTGTTCCAGCACGTCGATAAGTTCAATCATTTGGGGCTGGACAGGATGTATTCTGAAAATTCCCAGCCCAGGCCGATGTTCGGTAGATTTCTGCGGTCGTCGGTTACTGGGAGAAGGTTATGTCAATTTCGTGAATACCTTTATGTCCATTGCTTATACCATCATTCACGACGCTCCTTCCCTTAGGGTTTTCCCAGAGATGAAACGCGGATTTGAGGAGTTTTAGGAAGTACGCGTCAATGCGACGATTGGTTCCTATCAGAAGAGTACACTGAAATTCGTGTCTATGGAGCCGAAGTAGCCCCCTACCGGCTGCCAGCTTTTCCTGTCCGACGAGTCTACGCCCTTGAGTACATCCAGCAAGCCCTCTAGGCTGACTAGCTCCATTTCGTCCCCGCTAAGAAAGGCTACATCTTGAAGCTCCCTGACAATATTGGCCCCTTTGTGGTAAACTCTAGATACGCCCTCCCAATTGTCGAGAAAATGTTGCAGAACATGGACCTGAAATTAGGGGAGAGTTGGGCTTATGACCCAC
Organism: Pinus albicaulis; assembly: GCA_034641835.2. Lineage (NCBI taxonomy): Eukaryota > Viridiplantae > Streptophyta > Pinopsida > Pinales > Pinaceae > Pinus > Pinus albicaulis. The sequence goes on along the minus strand of JAXQQM020061129.1, from coordinate 186,661 downwards.
GGGAAATTATCTCAAATAAAAGAAAGAGAAACAGGTCTGCGCCCTACATTCATGAGTCCAAGCCATTTCTGGAGTGGAGGGCTAATCTTGAAGTCTGGCCTATGTTTTCGCAGATGGAGACGGACTCGTCTGCTATAGGAGGAGAAGAAGAAGTGAATAAAGGGGGAAATGAGCAAGAAGCTGGTACTTCCAGAGCACCACCACCCAAGAGGCAGAGGGTGGCCACTAGTGAAGCTGAGGTCATCGGGGAAGGGATAATTTTGGAGCCCTTTACAAAATTCGAGGAGTTTGATAAAGGCAAGGCGGGGAATAGTGGTTCTAAGAACGGGCGTTGCCTCCTCCTAACTGCAACGAAGTCACTCGGGCCATCGTCGAGCCTCCTCCTTCCAAGAAAAAAGAAAGGGAGCTGACAAATAAAGCTGTCCGAGACAAATACAGGGTCGAATTAGGAGGATTCGTTGAGAAATATCACACCAGACTCTCCGCTTCGGTCAATGCAGATATTGAAGCCCTTGTACTGTCTATGACCGAGGCTATCCTGGACCCGAATTCAGATGTTCCGAGCTATAAAGTGCTTGAACTGGTTGTCGATATGAAGAAGGTTCCAGTACAGGACCTAACTGACCTGTTCCAAACAATCTGCGACATGATGAAAGATAAGCTTTCACAGATCACCCTTGCCCTGAGGAAGACAGAGCAGAAATACGACAACCTAAGGGACTCTTATGCAGCAGAACAGAGTGCTTGTCGTGCCAACGCACATCAGGTGCGCGTTCTTAAAGAGCAGATTAAAAATTCAGACGAAGGAGGGAAGGGAATGCAAGCGGCAGTAATAGCCAAGTTGCAGAAGGACATTACAGCGGCTAAGAAACCGGCTGGCATACCAGCTTCACACCCGGTACAGACCGATGAACTGGTGCATGTGGAGGAGGAGAAAAACGAGCTGATTGCTAGACTTTCCAGAGAAAGAGAGGAGAAGGAAAAACTGGCTAAAAGGATTGAAGAGCTTGAGATCAGAGCTACTGAGCTGCAGACCCGGTGGGACACGCACAGTTGCCATGCAGCCGAAACATCAAGTGGGACTGGTTCAGCAACAGCACAACTATCCACCGCTATGGCTGAGATAGAAGTGTTGGAGAAGCAAACAACGACAGCCAAGCAAAAGGTAGTAGAGTTGGAGGGCGCCCTGGCTGAAAAGGTCAGAACAATTGAAGGGCTGCAAAGAGAAGTTGAGGAAGGAAAAAAGACCACGACTGAGCAACAACAGACCATTGCCGAGTTGAAGAGTAAAGCGAAGGGAAATCTCACCCTGGTCGAGGCCAGAAGCCTGATCTGGTCGGATATAATCGTAGCTGTGACTGAGCGTGGGAGTTCCTGACGATGATAGGAGAACTCAAGTCTACCCTTCCCTATCTAAATAGAAGGTTGCAGGAGGCGGGGGATAATCTGCCTAATAGAGCTCGACATGCCGACAATTACATATCCTTTCTCTATACACTAAGGGCAAATGACGTGGTAAAACATGGCATTCTTAGTCGGTTTATGGAAATCAATGAATGTCAGAAAATTATAGAGAAAGAGGAGGCTCGATTGGCAACTTCGAGGGTTCTCCACCAGGTAGCAAACATTGTGGAGCAGTTCGACAAGTTGTGGGATGAAATCATCACAGCTGGCCTCCCTTCATGTTGGGAACCAAACGCCCCTGCTGTACTCATGCACCCCGATCAATACACACCACTTCTAGAGGCAGAAAGGGATCGGTCAGATCTTCAGATGGGCAAAGGAACTCAGCTTAAGGCTACTACCATCATCGCAGCCCTCCAGAAGGAGTTTAGTCTCCTCCATATGATCAGGTATCGGCTCCCCACCCATGCAGACATCCACACCTTCGGCGAGGCATTTACCAGGGTGGAGAGACTCTCAGAGATGTCAGAACCAAATCCAGATAGCCAGCAGAGGTTGACACAGTTCCTGACTCAGCATGCTAGTCCTTACACTGATGTGCCTCCTCCAGCGTCTACTACAGCCTCGACCCAGAAGCACTCATGACACCTCATGTTTACTCGTGACATGGCCTGAAACGGCCTTTTACTTTCATTTCAGTTATGTTTTGTTTAAATTTCCGAGTGGGTGGTTTTTCCCCCCCCCACTCTTGCATTTTTTACTTTTACATCAGACATTGGCCTACGTTTTTGTTTTAAGTTTGGCCGGGAGCTGTTACGCGTGATGGAAGAGTTGATTTTCCCCATCATGTAATTTTGTGGTTTTGATAATGACTGTTAACAATTTTGGTTCACGAAGGAGATATTTTCAGAAAATATCTTCTCGCTGAAAGGCAGAAGGAATCCTATAAAAGGCAGGAAAAAGAAGAAAACAAGGTTCCACTTCTTCAGAAAAATTGATTGTGTAAGAATTTCCTGTGTGTATGTTTTGTGAAAACTCAGATACTGCCCGGAAGAGCCCGTTGGGTCTCAATAATAAGAAGCTTCACTTTAATAAGGATTCTGGACATGGTTGTATGGCAGTGTGTGTTTCTCTATTGTTCAATTCATTTACGTTCATGTCTCTAGTATTACATCCTGGAATGCGAGTGTCCCTCGTCTTTTGATATGAATTTATCGTGTTGATACTTATATCAGTAGCGGCTTGATACTTTAAATGGCTCAGGAGTAATATATTGTTCCACCTGCATTTCACACGTATTTCTACTATATTGGCTGTATTGAAATGTTATTGACGGGAGTTCTTGGTATGTATGGATTCTTAGCTATTTAAGCCCATCTTATGCCATGAAGTTCTTCTTAGTATCGTCTATTTGACAGCCGATATCTCCTTCTTGCTATACATCTCTGTAATCGTTTTTATATATACCTTCTCTACCATATATCGTGAATCTGGCCCTGTTTATGGTGACCTGTCTTAAAATTGTCTGATGCAGTAGAATCTGAATGTAGCATTGCATTTGTTCAGTGTTATTCCTAATACTTCAAACTGTCCGAAGTTCTGGTTCCATTCTAGTTTATTCTTTGTTTCAAAGGAAGTAGGGTAAGAGCTCTGTCATGTTAAAGGATTAAACGTTGTTTTAAATACCCCGCTCTTTACACCTCATAAGATGTCCTAGGCACTGGTCTATAGCAACTCTAGGCTATCTCTAGGAGTTACAACATCTTTTTGGCGCCGTTTCCGGGGACCGAAGTTGAAGAAATTTAAATCCCTGGGCCTCGACAAAACCTATCCGCTCTTCAGTTAGGTGAGCACGAAGAGTTGAGAGTTGTGCACCCCTCACCTTGGCGACTCCACATTCATATTACAGATAAACCTATTTGCAGTCCTGGCTCCCCGTAAGCCACACCTAAGGTCAGATACCTCTCATTCAAAGACGCCCTCTGTGTCTGACCCAGAGCGAATCCTACATAGAAGAGGCTGGAGGGAAAGGCAGTCAGCTCATACCGAAATCCCTGAATTCTCTCTTGAAAACTTTCCTTATCTTCAGCCCTCCTCTTCTCAAATCGCCTAAATTCAAGGCTCTAACCCTATTATAAGAGATACTGGTTATTATTCAGAGAGCCCACATCGGGGAGGTGTCCATATCAAAGACGAAGCTGAGTCTAGTTATACTCCACATTATTCTTTTCACCCTACTCCTGAAGTGGAAGAGGTCAAAGAAGTTACTGAAGTATCTGTGGTTGACAGCCCGACATTCTCATCAAACCCCCAAGCTACTGTTCACTACATCCCCATCATTATTCATACTCCACTCCTACCACCTCCACCACCACTCACCGCTCAGGCTCTCATTCTACCTCCGCCTCCCCCAATGGCGAATATCCCTGGCTTTTTACATAATAGGTACGCCCCTTTACAACTACCTGTAGTTCTAAATGACATGCCACAGGACTATTTAAAGATTCTGCCCAGATACAATGGGGAGAATGGCGTTGATGCTCAGAATCATGTTGAAATCTTCTGCTCTTTCACAGAGAACTTTAATGTGGAGCATTTGGATGTGGTTCTAAGATTGTTCGTGCAGTCCCTAGATGGGGAGGCCAGAAAATGGTTTAAAACCCTCGGGGCTAATTCCATCAACACCTGGGAGGCTATGGAAGATGCTTTCGTGAAAAAGTGGGGAGATAGGAAGGATCACGGGGATGTTCTTACCGAGTTTAACACCCTTAAAAAGAAGCAAAATGAAGGGGTATCAGAATTCATCAGAAGGTTTAACAAGTTGTATCTGAGCCTCCCAACTGAGATGAAGCCCCATCAGACCGCTGCCAAGGTTGTTTTTGTGGCAGCATTCAATTCTGAGTTTGGTTTCTCATTGAGAGAGAGAAAGCCAGCCACTTTGGATGATGCACAGACAGATGCATTGGAAATAGAAGCAAACTTTGTCTCAACTGGTAAGTCCAAAGGGAAGCAAGAACATGATACTAAAAGAAGAGGCAAAGAAGAAGTATCCACTTCGAGCCAAGATAGAGATTCGACAAATGATAAGATTGAAGAGATGAATAAAATGATCAAGAATCTCTCTAACAAATTGGTCAAGCTGGAGATGGAAGCCAAAAATTCACCACCAAAGAACTTCCAGAATGCTCCAAACAGAGGATTCAACCCTCAATACAGGAAACCACCATTGCAGATACTGCAGAGGGGACAGAAGGAGCAGCAAGACCAAGTACAGCACCCTTTGTACTTGGAAGGACAAATAGAGCTTCCCACGAAGACCCCTCCTATGAGAAAGATGAAGCATGTCCTGTTTTTTCAGACAATGATGAAATAGAGTGCCCTGTGCAAGAAAGTGAGGAGGGTGCACTACAACCTCACTCAGAAGCGAAGAATAGCGAGGATGCCGAAGAGCCAGAAATTGATGACTACTGCAAACAGTTCGTTGATTTCATGCAAGCTCAGTTTAACAGGAAATATGACCTCGGGTCCTCCGGGGAAAAGGACCGCACTCAGATGAAGAGGAAGACGCACGGAGAGGTCGGCACACGGAGAAGGAGCCAATGCCCAAAGATCTCCGGACAAGGTAAGTCCCTTTCCTACGCGAAGATGATAGTCATATGCCTTCCTTCTCTCAAGTGGCTGTGTCTCCTGTAAATAAAACCCCAATTAAAGAAGTTAAGTCTACCGTGCCAAAAAAAGAGTCAAAAGAAAAGGAAGTCCCAATAGAAAAGCCCTCATCTGCCTTCAGTTTGCAAAAGGAACTTGAAAAAGTTAAAATACCTGTCCCTCTATCTGAATTATTGAAGCAGCCTGCATATCAGTCACAAGTCTCCTCTTTCATTTCAGCTCCTGAAGTCCCACACATTCCAGACAGTCTTAACTTACAAGAAGAAAGGCCCATGGTAGTGTTCGGCCCCCATGTCGAGGAATTAGACCCCTCCACCCCCCCTTTCTATGTATCTCTAGTAATCCACGATCTACTATTGCATAACTGTATGTTAGATTCAGGAGCGTCCCACAATTTTATGCCCCTGTCTGTCATGGAACAATTGGGTCTCCAAATCACCCGCCCCTATAAAGATCTTTACTCTTTTGATTCCAAAAGAGTGAAGTGCTTGGGCATGATCAAGGATCTAGCAGTCACCGTGGCTCAGATCCCGGCCAAGAGTGTGGTAATGGATATCGTAGTGGCTGACATCCCAGCCCGCTTTGGTATGCTATTGTCAAGGTCTTGGGGGACTAGAATTGGAGGATGGATCAAGTTGGATCTGTCGTACGCCACCATTCCTGTCTTTGGTGGTCAAGAAAGGAGGTTGTACCGAGAGACTAGATTCGTCAAGACAGTCACAAAAGCAGGGGATTCAGTGAACTCCCCAGTTTACAACAGAGATGGAGATTTTTCCTGTCTGATGTTGGAGGAGGATCAGGAATATGCTCATGAACCTTCATTTTGCCAGATAAATACTGAGTTATCAGAGCAGGACCATAAATCTGACATCTGGACACTCCACTTTGATGGAGCAAATTCCAAAGAAGGGAACGGGGCTGGAGTGTTGCTTATATCAACTATGGGTCAATGGGTCCCCCTGTCCTTCAAATTAGAATATGAGGCCACGAATAATGTGGCTGAGTATGAGGCACTCATACTGGGGTTGCAGACAGCAAGAAGCATGAAGATACAGAGTCTGAAGGTGATGGGAGACTCAGAGTTGGTGGTGAGGAAAGTGAGAAATCAGTGTCAAGCGAAGCATCCGAGGCTAAACCTACAGAAACGAAGTGTGGGATCTTGTGGAGAATTCTTTTCTGGCATTTAACATTCAATTTATGCCCAGGGAACAGAACAGAAAGGCAGACTCCTTGGCTGTGGCTGCTAGTACATTCCGCCAACCTCAGAACCCTCTTCTGAGATAAGAGGAATTGAGGTAGAATCTTGGGCCTTCCATTCTGACTAATGTCCAAGCCTTGCGCAGAGGGTTTCGAAGATGAGGATGGAGGTGAGGTTTTTAGAGACGTGGGGGGAATTTTAATCTAGAGATTGTGTTGTGAAGAAGAAGAAATTGAGGACATTCCAGAAGACAAGCTGGAAGAGAAGATAGCCGGTCACAGATTCCTGCAGCTGAAAGGGAATGTCATTCCCCGAGGGCTGGTACCTTTGGAGAGGCTAATCAATAAAAATGATGTTCCTTTACAGCCAAATAAAGTGGTGACTGAGGACCAGGTCGAAGATCTAAATCTGGGCACAAAAGAAGATCCAAAGATTGTGAAGCTGTCCAAGAAAGTTCCAGATGAATACAAACAATTGTACCAAAAGCTCTTCCAGACCTACAAAGATATATTTGCCTGGTCGTACCAAGACCTGAAAACCTTTGATGTCAGTGTGATGCAGCATAAAATTCCACTGAAGGGAGATGCAAAGCCCCATAAGCAAAAACTCAGATAGATCAATCCCCTGTTGCTACCCTCGATTGAGCAAGAAATAAAAAAGCTGCTGAAGGCTAGAATTATAGTGCCACTAAGGTATTCTGAGTGGGTGGCCAATTTAGTCCCAGTACGAAGGAAGAATGGCGAAATCAGGTTGTGTGTGGATTTCAGAAACCTGAACAGGGTGTCTCTAAAAGATAACTACCCACTACCGAAGATGGATCACATTCTGCAGAAGGTGGTAGGGGCCTCTAGAATGTCCATGATGGATGGGTTCTCGGGCTATAATCAAGTGGCCGTATTCCCGGAGGACCAGAAAAAGACAACTTTCACCACGCCCTGGGGGACATTTATGTATGCTAGGATGCCATTCGGGCTGATTAATGCAGGGGCCACGTTTCAGAGAGCTATGGATATAACCTTTGTTGGAGAACATGATAAGTTTCTGGTGGTGTACCTAGATGATATAACAGTCTTTTCGAAAGATGATGTCGAACACATTCAGCATTTGCAGAAGACTTTTGAGAAATGCAAGAGGTATGGATTGTCCCTTAACCCTCAAAAATCTTTCTTTGCATTAGAAGAGGGTAAGCTCCTAGGACACATAGTAACTAAAGATGGGGTCAAAATCGATCCTAAAAGCGTGGAAGCTATAAACGGTATCCCCCTCCCCAGAAATAAGAAAGAGGTCCAGGTATTCTTAGGGCGTATCAATTTTCTCAGAAGATTTATTCCTAACTATGCTGAAATAGTTAGACACATCACAGATATGTTAAAGAAGGATAATGAGGTAAAGTGGACATAAGTTCAAGGCGGGCCTTTTCCGGGATCAAAGCTGCATTTCAGCGGGGGCTCCGTGTTGGCAAAGCCCGACTTCTGGAGCCCTTCATGATTTCTCTTTTTGCATCACCTCACACAGTGGCCGGTCACTCCTACGGAAGAATGGAGATGGGTATGAGCAACCCATTGCTTTCTTTAGTCAAGTTCTTCACGATGCAGAGCTAAAATACAACATACTGGAGAAGCAGGCTTATGCCCTGGTGAAGTCCCTAAAGGCATTTCGCATGTACATTTTGCAATCTCATGTTACTGCTTTTGTACCCACAGCAGCAGTTAAGGACATCCTCGTTCAGGGAGACAGTGAAGGCAGAAGGGGCAGGTGGATTGCGAAGATACAATAATACGACCTAGACATCAGACCCACCAAGTTAATTAAAGGGCAGGGGCTAGCGAAGATTTTATCAGAATCGAACCACCAAGCTCTGGGCATCCACTTATCCATGATCGCAGGTGAAGCATCCGAGGAACATACAGGGAGACAAGAGGTGGAAATGGCTACTCAAAAAATACAGATGAAGTACCTCACTAGCCTCTGGTACAAAGAACTTGTTGAATACCTCCTGACGCTCAGCTGCCCACCTAGCTGTGATAAGTCCAAATACAGAGCCTTGAGGCTTAAATCTCAGAAGTATGCCGTAGCTAACGGTCAATTATATTGGAGAGATCCTTCAGGCATACTGCTGTTATGTCTCATCGAAGGAGAGGTAGGGGACATCATAACCGAATTCCATGAGGGGATCTGTGGAGGGCATTATAGCTGGAGGAGCACAGCTCAGAAAAATTTTGAAGGCTGGTTTCTACTGGCCCAAACTATTTGGAGATGTCTTCACTTGGGTCAGAGCATGTGACAAATGCCAAAAGTTTGCAGAAAAACAGAAGCTAGCAGCTCTACCCCTGATTCCTGTGCACGTTGATGAGCCGTTTAAGCAATGGGGTATTGACTTCATAGGTGAGATCCACCCACCCTCAAGTGGGCAGCACAAATGGATCTTGACTGCTACAGATTACTTCACGAAGTGGGTGGAAGCCATTCCTGCACGGAACGCTACAGACACGGTGATCATTAAATTCATGGAAGAGAATATTATCTCCAGGTTTGGATGTCCAGCTAGAATAGTAACCGATAATGCCCAAGCTTTCAAATCTGCTAAATTTGTGAATTTTTGTCAGAAATATAACATCACTTTGGGCCATTCTACAGCTTACTATCCACATGGAAATGGTTTGGCGGATTCATCAAACAAAACACTGGTCAGAGCCCTAAAGAAGACAATAAATGAAAACCAGAGGAACTGGGACTCCCAACTGAAGTTTGCTCTGTGGGCAAACAGGATAACCAGTAAAAGGGCCACTGGAAAATCTCCTTATGAACTAGTATACGGGCGGGCAGCTGTATTCCCTATACAGTTAGCTTTGCCTGTTGCTCGTTTCATGCAGGAGACTCAGGAAGAACCGGATAGTATGACCAGAAGAATCCATCAGCTGGTAGAACTCGAAGAAACGCGTATTCAGGTGAATAAGAAACTTGTGGATTACCAGGAGAAGATGAAAGAGTTGCTTGATCAGCATACCAAGGATAGAAAGCTGGAGGTGGGAGACTTAGTTCTCAGGTGGGATGTACGAAGGGCCGACAAAGGTAAGCATGGTAAATTTGACCCCCTTTGGTTCGGCCCCTTCAAGATTGCTGAGCAGGGAGGAAACAATACATTTAAGCTGGAGAATTTACAGGGAGATCTGTTGGAAGCCCCTGTGAACGGGCAATTCCTCAAACCATATTTTGCAATTCTGAAGCAGGCTGAAAAAAGCCTGACTGTATTATATTGTATATTAGTTGCTATTTTTCTTTTTCTTATCATAGATTATGCATGAGTCATGATGATCTGTACAGGGCGAAGCTTCAAGAACCGAAAAGTGTTGTTCAAAGAAGATGTACAGGCGGTCTGCGTAGTTCTCGACACGTTCGGGGACAAACGTGCCGTCCCCAGGTGGAGCCAATGTTGTTCAATCCTTAGCATTAGCCACGGGAGTACCAAAAGGAGGAATGGGCCTTGTATTAAAGTTTTATAATCAAGTGGCAAGTATTAAGTCAAATCGGGCTGAAAAGCGAAAGGGTGGTGAACACATACATATTCAAACCAATGAACAAACGACACTAAGCGGTGATAGGCAGAATAATATACGAATATCAAATACCAAGTAAAGGGGACGCAGCATTGTATGTTAACCCATATATTTGAAAAAGGCCTCGGGTCATACACGGCAACGTACGGAGTAAGTCCGAGGGGGTCGAGCTGTGGGGAAGGGACGAGGCCCTTACCCCCGCGGACCTGTGACACGTGGCATGATAAGATCTCCCGGTAGAAAAGGAATGGCAGGGTTAGGCCGCGGGACGCTGTCTCGTGGCGAAGTTAAAGGGGGCCCGCGCAGTTGAAAAAGATAAGTGATAGTCCAGCAAGGGGAAGTCCTACGTGTTAAAGATTGGATAGCGCATATGGAATAACGGTAAGGTAAGTCTATTAGGACAGCTAGTACTAAGGCCCGTACCAGCTTTTAACCCGACACGAGGTGCTCACCTACACCCTAATTTACCCAATTCCCACGCGCCACGTGTCTCAGTGTCAGTGTCCTTACGACACTCGCCCTCTGTTCTCTTACATTTTCACCCTTTAACCTAAACAGTCCTCCCGAATGGTAAAAACTCCCGTATTTCTCTCTGGTAAATCATTTCAGGTAGTTTTCTACGGCGAATACTAAGTAGGGAAGAACGCCGAGTTTGTCCAAGTCACTGTCACGGTTCCCCTCGTCGCTTTCCCAAGCATTGTCACCCTCTGCTCAAGTAATCCATTTTCCCGTTCTCTTTTTCATTGTTTTTCCCTTTCTCTCTTTTCCAAATTGTTGAATGACTGCCATGGGGAGAGGGACGCCCAAGAAGAACGAACCTGAAACCCCCCAGCTCCACGAGTCAAGGAACCCCCCTGGTTTTGAACCCCTCTGTGACTTACAGGCGGGTATCTGTGACCCGAAATATCCTTTCGACATACGGAGTATCAAACCCCTACTGTTTGGCCGCCACTCTAAAAGTGCTGACCATTTCCGAGTTGTCGCGTCTGGCTTCTATCACCACATTACCCCCCAAGTCCATTCCTGTGTCGATTTTATTGTCTGGCTCAGAGATTCCTACAATTCACATCGGGATGCTTTCATTTCTCGTCAGGGTAACATAATTTTTTCCCTTTCTCCCGATATTATAAAGCAGGCTCTCCGCTTCCCTTCCAGCGATGCCTACTTCAGTTTCAAAGATGAAACCTTGCTCACACAGTTTAATAAACTGTCGAGGGAAGCCCGCCGTGCCTTCATAGCCGCCATAACCATTGATCAGGAAACAGCCTTACCCCCATTGGAGCCGTTCCCATTGAGTCTGTTCGCTGAAGAAGTCCGACCTGTGCTGTCCCTCATCGCCGGCCTCCTGGGGGTAGGAAGCCCTGAAGACATTTCTTCAGTATGCATTCGATTTTTGTGGCTTAATCTGGGAGAATGGGGTCCTACTTGGCGATGTGCCTACATCCTTTCCTTTACCATCGGACCCAATTTCGAGAGCTCGCTCGGGCTTAGAAAATTCCGTTTTTGCTCATTGGTGTTTTACTCTTCTGTTCCGGCACGGCGATAAGTTCAATCATTTGGGGGGTGGACGGGATGTGTTACGAAAATTTCCAACCCGGGCCGGTATTCGGTCCTATTGCTGCGGTCGTCGGTGCCCAGGGGAGAGGGTTACGTCAGTTTCGTGAATACCTTCATGTCCATTTCTTATACCATCATTCGCGACGCGCCTTCCCCTAGGGTTTTCCCAGAGATGAAGCGCTGGTTACAGGCTGGGAAGTACCAGTGTACCGGCGATTGGTTCCTATCAGAAGACTATACTGAAATCTGTGTCTATGGAGCCGAAGTAGCCCCCTACCAGCTCCCAGCTTTTCCTGTCCGGCGAGTCTACGCCCTTGAGTACATTCGGCAAGCCCTCAAGGCTGACCAGCTTCATTTCCTCCCCGCTAAGAAAGGCTACATCTTGAAGCTTCCCGACAATATTGGCCCCTTTGTTGTAAATTCTAGATATGCCCTCCCGATTGTTGAGAAAATGTTGCAGAACATGGACCTGAAATTAGGGGAGAGTTGGGCTTATGACCCACGGCAAATAATTTCAAATAAAAGAAAGAGAAACAGGTCTGCGCCCTACGTGCATGAGTCCAGGCCATTTCTGGAGTGGAGGGCTAATCTTGAGGTCTGGCCTATGTTTTCGCAGATGGAGACGGACTCGTCTGCTACAGGAGGAGAAGAAGAGGTGAATAAAGGGGGCAATGAGCAGGAAGCTGGTACTTCCGGAGCACCACCACCCAAGAGGCAGAAGGTGGCCACAAGTGAAGCTGAGGTCATCGGGGAAGGGATAATTTTGGAGCCCTTTACAAAATTCGGGGAGTTTGATAAAGGCAAGGCAGGGATAGTGGTTCTAAGAGACAGCATTGCCTCCTCTGACTACACTGAAGTCACTCAGGCCATCATCGAGCCTCCTCCTTCCAAGACAAAAGAAAGGGAACTGACCAATAAAACCGTCCGAGACAAATACAGGGCCGAACTAGGAGGTTTCGTGGAGAAATATCACACCATAATCTCTGCCTCGGTTAATGCAGACACCGAAGACCTGGTACTTTCTATGACCGAGGCTATCCTGGACCCGAATTCGGATGTTCCAAGTTGCCAGGTGCTTGAATTGGTTTTCGATATGAAGAACACCAAGGTTCGGTACGGACACGAGGCTGTGTTCCAAACAATCTGCGACATGATGAAAGATAAGATTTCACAAATCACCCTTGCCCTAAGGAAGACAGAGCAGAAATACGAAAACCTGAGGGACTCTTTTACAGCAGAACAGAGTGCTTGTCGTGCCAACGCACATCAGGTGTGCGTTCTTAAAGAGCAGATTAAAAATTCAGACGAAGGAGGGAAGGGAATGCAAGCTGCAGTGATAGCCAAGTTGCAGAAGGACATTACAGCGGCTAAGAAACGGGCTAGCATACCAGCTTCACATCCGGTACAGACAGATGAACTGGTGCATGTGGAGGAGGAGAAAAACGAGTTGATTGCTAGACTTTCCAGAGAAAGAGAGGAGAAGGAAAAATTGGCTAAAAGGATTGAAGAGCTTGAGAGCAGAGTTACTGAGCTGCAGACCCGGTGGGATACGCACAGTTGCCATGCAGCCGAAACATCAAGTGGGACTGGTTCAGCAATAGCACAACTATCCACAGCTATGGCTGAGATAGAAGTGTTGGAGAAGCAAACAACGACAGCCAAGCAAAAGGTGGTAGAGTTGGAGGGCGCCCTAGCCGAAAAGGTAAGAACAATTGAAGGGCGGCAAAGAGAAGTTGAGGAAGGAAAAAAGACCACGACTGAGCAACAACAGACCATTGCCGAGTTGAAGAGTAAAGCGAAGGGAAATCTCACCTGAGTGGGCAGGCTTTGATACGGTGGGTATAATCGTGGCCCGCGGGCGGCGGTGGGGGTTCTACGACGATGATAGGAGAACTCAAGTCTACCCTTCCCTATCTAAGTAGAAGGTTGCAGGAGGCGGGGGATAATCTGCCTAATAGAGCTCGACATGCTGGCAATTACATATCCTTTCTCTATACACTAAGGGCAAATGACGTGGTAAAACATGGCATTCCTAGTCGGTTTATGGAAATCAACGAATGTCAGAAAATTATAGAGAAAGAGGAGGCTCGATTGGCAGCTTCGAGGGTTCTCCAACAGGTAGCAAACATTGTGGAGCAGTTCGACAAGGTGTGGGATGAAATCATCACAGCTGGCCTCCCTTCATGTTGGGAACCAAGCGCCCCTGCTGTACTCATGCACCCCGATCAATACACACCACTCCTAGAGACAGAAAGGGATCGGTCAGATCTTCAAATGGGCAAAGGAACTCAGCTTAAGGCCACTACCATCGTCACGATCCTCAAGAAGGAGTTTAGTCTCCTCCATATGATCAAGTATCGGCTCCCAACTAATGCAGACATTCACACCCTCGGCGAAGCATTTACCAGGGTGGAGAGACTCTCAGAGATGCCAGAACCGAATCCAGATAGCCAGCAGAGGTTGAAACAGTTCCTGACTCAGTATGCTAGTCCCTCCACCGATGTGCCTCCTCCAGCGTCTACTACAGCCTCGACCCAGCAGCACTCATGACACCTCATGTTTACTCATGACATGGCCTAAAACGGCCTTCTACTTTCATTCAGTTATGTTTTGTTTAAATTTCCGAGTGGGTGGTTTTTCCCCCCCACTCTTGCATTTTTAACTTTTACATCAGACATTGGCCTACGCTTTTGTTTTAAGTTTGGCCCGGGGCCTGTTATGCATGATGGAAAGGCTGTTTTCCCCATCATGCCATTTTGTGGTTTTGACAATGACTGTTAACAGTTTTGTTCACGGGAATATTTTCAGAAAATATCTTCTCGCTGAAAGGCAGATGGAATGCTATATAATACAGGAAAAAGAAGAAAATAAGGTTCCACTTCTTCAGAAAAATTGATTGTGTAAGAATTTCCTGTGTGTATGTTTTGTGAAAGCTCAGATACTGCCCGGAGGAGCTCGTTGGGTCTCAATAATAAGAAGTTTCATCTTAGTAAGGATTCTGGACATGGTTGTATGGTAGTGTGTGTTCCTCTATTGTTCAATTCATTCACGTTCATGTCTCTAGTATTACATCACGGAATGCGAGTGTCCCTCGTCTTTTGATGAATTTAGTATTGATACTTATATCGGTAAGCGGCTTGATACTTTAAATGGCTCAGGAGTAATATATTGTTCCACCTGTATTTCATGCGTATTTCAACTATATTTGCTGTATTGAGATGTTATTGACGGAAGTTCTTGGTATGTATGGATTCTTAGCTATTTAAGCCCATCCTATATCATGAAGTTCTTCTTAGTATCGTCTATTTGACAGCCGATATCTCCCTCTTGCTATACATCTCTGTAATCGTCTTTATATATACCTTCTCTACCATATATCATGAATCTGGCCCTCATTATGGGGACCTGTCTTAAAATTGTCTGATGCAGTAGTATCTGAATATAGCATTGCATTTGTTCAGTGTTATTCCTAATATTTCATACTGTCCGAAGTTCTGGTTCCATTATAGTTTATTCTCTGTTTCAAAGGAAATAGTGTAAGAGCTCGGTCATGTTAAAGGATTAAACGCTGTTTCAAATACCCCGCTCTTTACACCTCATAAGATGTCCTAGGCACTGGTCTATAACAACTCTAGACTGTCTCTAGGAGTTACAACACTCCTAAGGTTATATTTCTTATGAAATTCATTAATGGCATATTCATAACCTTGCTTGTAATCAAAAGACTCTCCAAAATGTAACTGTATTTGTTGCAACATATATATTTCATGTTATTATTGTGTAAGAAAAATAGTATTATCATCATTAATGCCCATTGAGTTAATTTGAGTGTCTTCATCTTCTTCATTTTGGTGAGAACTTTCAGCATAGTTCTCTTGGAAAGGCAGTCTTATTGTTTGATCAGGTGTTGATTCTCTAGCTTTACTAGTGTTGGGATTCTTTCTAAAGTTTGGATTTCCTATTTGAGTACCTTGTTTTTGGTTGTCCCACTGTGGTTTCATTTCCATATTTTCTAACCTATCCATCATTCTTTCCATGGATTTTGCTAAGCTATCTATCTTACTATCTGAGGTGGAGGGTTCATCCTTTATTGTTACTCTTATTTCATTTCTTAATCTAGATCTTCTAGCTAACAAATTTCCTTCTACACTAACAACATTACTTTGCATCTACTCTAAGGTTTCAAGGTTTCTTTCCCTTAGTTGGTATGACATGTCAGTGTCAAAAACATCAAGGAATTTGATTAATGTTTGAATCTAGTACAATAGTCCTGAACTGGTTCATTTGGTGCTCTTTTTATGTTCTCATATTTGGAAAAAATTTGTAAAGGATTTTTCTTTTTCTCCCATCTATTGATAAACAATCTATGGAAATGTTATAAATTAGTAATATGATTGGAAGGTAAAGCTTTAAACCATTTCTTTACATCACCAGCTAAATTTTGGGCAAACAGTCTCATTTGAACATCAGATTCATCAATTTCATGCAGCTCAAAGTAGTCAGTCATTTTGTTGACATGTTGTTGTGTAGTGTATTGGCCAGTGCCATCAAATTGAAAGATCTTACTTTGATAGTTTTGGGGCATAACATGTAATTGAGCTGGGAGGACCAAAGGAGCATATCTGGCTACCATGGCTAAGATTCTTGTTTGGCTAGGAGGTAAAGTGGTAGAACTCGAAGATGTTCTTGAAGTACTTGCAGATGAGGTTGGAACACTAGATGATGTAGTTGGGATGCTAGAAGAGGTGCTTGGAAATGAGGTTGAAGTATTAGAAAATGTAGTAGAAATGCTAGAAGATGAACTTGAAGTATTTGGGGATGGAAATAAAATTCTAGGTTGAAGGGGAAGCTTTGGAATGAATGATTCTGTGGAATAAAGTGTGGTGGAAATAATAGATGAGGTAGTACTAAAAAAGGATGAATCTTCAGATTTTAAATAATTGGTAGAAGGCCTAGGGGTATAATCGGATAAAGCAGTTAACTCAACAGAATGTTGAAGGTAGGCTTCATCAATTTCCTTAATCAAAGTTTCAGCCAAAGCATCAAGTTTATCAAAAGGTTCTAAAGCTTGTTGATCTGAAATAAGTGAAACAATCTCCTTCTTAATTTCAATGAATGAAATGAAATTAGGATCTATTACATTGTCATAGATGGAACTTTCTGATTTAGTTCTAAAAAAAGATTGCTCAAAAGCTAAATCAAATTCAATGTCTTGTAAGCTAGATAATTTTTTTGGCAATGAGTTGGCTTTGATTAATTGACTTGTACTTCCTAAACTTTCTACTTCTTTGTTTTTATTTAAAATTCTATTAGGGTCATCCACATTGTAGCAGGTTGTGGATTAGGATGAGAACTGGTGTAGTATATTCCTTTGGAAGCCATAATTTTAATTTATTAATGAAAAATTGCAACAACCCTAAATAAAACTTAAGGTGAAAAGATGAATATAAAAGTTTCCTTTAAGGTTTATTTAACTGAGGGTTGGTTTTATCCCCAGTATGGTCACTAGTATGTTATCACTCCAATAATTTCCCAGGGTTGTTTTGCTTTTAGTTAAGGAAAATTTAGAGGTAACCACAAACCTACTTTTAAGCTTTACGATATAGCCTCCCTAATGCTTAGGGAGGGCTCTCTCTTTATGATCTAACTTGGTTGATTTTAGTTGATTTTAGGCTAGTTATTTGAGATTGATTGGGTTTTGGTTTTTTATTTGGTTTAGTGGCGGAATCAATAATTCAGAGGGATAGATGAAGGTTTTCTTACCATTAGGCTAATGGAGTCAATGTATCAAGAAACAAAAGAAGGATCAAGGTATCGAAGGAAGTTTTCAATGGGAAAGATAGCTGAGCTGATTTAGATATTTAAGTTTGAAAGGTGAAAGCAATCTGGTTTCAATCGGTGTTATTCATTGGATTAGTACGAGTGTACGAAATCACACCAGCTTAAAGAGTGTGGCCTACTCTTTAAACTATTAGTAACAGGAAGAAAGTGGGGGAGCTCAAAAGCATAAAATTTAGTGGAAATGGTATGCTAAAGTATGCTTTGGTTAAACTAAAACTAAAACACAAATATACAGAAGCTATAACGAGAGTCAAAATGATAATAATCCAAACGATGGCTCAATGGCCTCTTCTTATTAAACGTTTGAAATGGAGAAGAAATTTTACCCACTTGCCGGGGCCTAGGCAATGGCTCACAGGTTCCCGATGCAAGGATGTTGCCTTCCAAGCTCTGCCTCTGATGCAGTCTCCCTCTCTCTCCGCTGTGGTGGTCTAGGATTGTTGGGTGGCCAACGATCGAGTCCTCTTTAGCTCCAGCTCTGGGTCACACACTACTAGTGTTGCTTGGGAAAATTTGGCTAGCATAACAATGTGATCACCCTTTCTTCATCTCTTGGTGGCTTTATATAGAGGAGTTTCAAATCCTCCTTCCCTCCCTTGGTACATGATGGATGGTGACCCAAGGGAGGGGTATGATTCCAATGTGTGCTCCAAATATTCCTTTGTGTGCTCACATAGTGTCTAAGGAGGTACTGGTGGTTATCCTTAGGCGGCTTCATATAAGGAGTAATTGTCCTTTGCTTTGTGTGGTTCTGGAAAGCAACTTTTTGCCATTTCTAGGAATGCATGCTTATTAGGCAAGAAGGCATGCAAAAGGTGCTCTTCTCGAAGGATTAAGTGCGCATTGTAGCATTTAAGACTAGTTCAAATCTGATTTTCTCAAAACCTTAGAGATTTTAAATACTTTCTTGATTCCATAATGTGTTCCTGCCCTGTAAATCCTTAAGCTTGACATTAATTAATTTCATCTTCTGTTGTATGATTTTCCAGTGTTAATAAATTGGGATAAGAGAGCAGTCAAGGATTCTTAGATCCGAATAATGAGTGAAATGACAGAGGTCAATCAAAACTAGGGAGCAATTAATTCCCTACTCTGGATATCAGAAGAAAACATGTAAATGAAATAACAGTTCAAGACATAGTGTTTTTAAACAAATTCTGAAATAAAACTCTTGTTAAACATTTAGATTCAGAAAAAATCTAAGTATGTGAAAAGTTTAAGAAAATAACAGAGAACAGTTGAAAGCACTTCACTAAATGTGGCTCAACACATGAATCTAGTAATATAATCTCTTTATTGCTCAATCCAGTCTGCTAACTTGAAAATGGTACAAAGAATCCTCTGGTTCAAATCAATACATCTATAGAGGTGTTCAGTAATCCACAATCCACACTCACTACTTCGATTTGTCAAGTATTTATACAATTTTTTTTACAAAATATCCTAAAACAAACTTAGGAATTATTCAAGGAAAATAAATATCTTCATGCAAGAAGAGAGAGACAACTATCTAATTAATGAAATCTATTCCTTCTTTTATTGAATTGTTGTTTGATTTATTGATATTTTTTTTGATTTCTCTCTGGTTGTTTGCTCAATGCTGGCTTCTGTTGAGTGTCCTTCATGCTAGCTTCTTTTTTACTTTCAATTCTACTTTCATCTGATACACTTTAACTCTAATACTCTTTAATGTGACTACCCTGTTTTAATGTTTTACTTTTCAAAGTAAATTAGTCAATTTCAGCCAATCTTCTACATGTGGTAATTTTATCTTTACCATTCTTTTGAATATCTCATCAGCCTCTGTATACTTTGAAAAAGTATGCTTGTTAATGAACAAATGTTTTACCTCATGTTGGAGGTAGAAAAGGTTCTCAAAAATTTGATAAAGGACTTTTCCAGTTGGAATTCCTTTCATGGCTGAATTATTGATTTGTTCCTTTGCCACTTCTCTGATTTTTTTATCATAATCCTCATGTTTCATTAACCTGTCATTAATAACCAGAGGATTTGGCAGACCTTTCTGCCTCAAAACATCAAATTTTACCATAAATCTAGTAATGGCAAGCTCCATGTTCTGGCATTTTTCTTCCAACTGTATCATTAAGTTTCTCTTAGAAATCACCTTCTTGACTTCTAGGATTGTCTCTGTCCTGCCACTAATTCCAATTTCCTCTAATTCTTGTTTATTCTTGGAATTGAGAAAATTAATAATTTCATTTGCTTCCTTAGGCTTCTTACCAAGTTCTTCCTTGATTTTCTAAATGGATTCATTTGTTGCCTTGACCAAATCCTTTTGCTCAAATATAACTTGAATTGATGGCCAAATATCATTGACAGAGTCAATGATATTGGCCCACATCTACTGCTTGGCTTGAGCAAGTGGTTCTTTCAATGTCAGTGCTTTTTCTAGCTTCTGCACTTTCTTTGTCAATATGTTTGTCTTCTGCACTTCATTCTTCTGCATGATTTGAACTAGTTTCTTTTCATCCTCCAAAATTTTGATTTGTTCTTTGAGTCTATTTATTTCATTTGTTTGGATGGACATTTCTAGCATTGATTTACTAGTTTACTTGCCTCATCACTAGGTTGTACTATTTTACACAAAATTTTAACAGAAATGGTGAAAGGCACAAAAGGGCAGTCTTATGCGTTTTTTAAACAATCAGTGGTTAAACATTAATGCATGGGTTAAATTTCAAAAGGCAGCGTGGTTTGATAATGGGGGGAAATACTGCCGAGTGATTTTTACATCGGTAGAAGTGGTTGGGCGGTATAATTTTTGAGGATGCGACCCAATAGTATATTGCCACGTAGGCAGGGAGCGGGGTGCAAAAACTGCTCATTTCGTAAGGCCTCGAGGTGGTTAAAGTTTGGATGATCGGGGATGTGAGGGACGTTATTGGTTGTCATATCTGATGGATCTTGATCTCACGTCTGAAAAATAGCAGGGAACTTGTTGGGGATTTGACAGGTGGGGCCCGGGGAATAACGTCATGCGATGGGATATGTAAAAAGGTTATTATGTAGCGGAGTTATAAGGTGGGTGTTGGGTGCTGGTTTTGTAAATTTTTCCTACACTTATCTTCCTTATTTTTCTTCATAACCATAACCAATGGGACTATCTTTACCCCCTTTTTCATACCTTTTTACCCTGACTTGTGCTGTTTCACCTTGCTTTCGTTACTTTTCCAATTCACCAATTATTATGATATATTATACCTTTTTATGACTAATTGATGGTAAATTTTTGGATGAAGGTCGATGGTCTTTGTGTTGTCCTTTCGGATGTCAAAGGTCCCGGACACGGAGTTCACAGGAGTAGTTTGGATGGTGTTGTTACAACAAAGTGACACTGTTACACCTTGTTGTTACAGACTCGCCAGAAAACCGTTGTTACACTCTACTTTTACAGACTCATTGGCGAAATTCTGATATAGTTGTACCATTGACCGCTCTTGTCTATATTGTTGCTGATCTGTCCTCTGGCGGTTGCACTACAACTGTGCTTTCATTATGATAGCTGTAGGAGTTGTTAACATTGTATTTTTGGGATAACAACCTGAGGGCAGTTTCAATTGTAATCTTTTATTTTCTAATCAGAACTTTATTAGGAAGTGGTTATAACTGTATGATTTATATTTCAATCAGCATGAGAATCGTAAGATTCTCATTACTGATTTATCCCTAGATTTTCTAATGTAACCTATATATATCTCTCGGCCCTAGAGGTTCAGAGGTAAGCGGAGAACAACATTGTTTTGGCTCTGTAATTGTGTTCAGACTAATACAGATTATCTTGTTATTGCTGTCACATGTGTGATTCTATTTAGTTTCAGTTAAAGTTCCTTCTTTACCTATGCCCTGCTGGGGAGGAAGGGCCCTCCTTCTTAGTAGGGATTGCAACGATTAAAGTAGCTGTGTGTATGTAATTGTATTTCAGTTTATGTATCATTAGAGTGATGTTGTTGATGTTCAGCTGATAATATATCTGCTTCTATTTCAATACTTTATATGTTGTTACACATGTGATAATAGAGATACCAGTTGGGTACTTATTGTGTGGAGAGCTAGACAGATTAATTGAAGTGTGATTTCAATCTTGTGGATTCTTTTATTTTTGCATGAGTGATTTATTTCCAGCATTTGCTTCAACAATGATTTCTTTTCTTTGAAATTACTTCTGGTTGGTGTATCGACACAGACAGTGCAACTGTCATTGGAATAAAAAAACGTCCATGGATTGATAATCAAATGTGTGCTGTTCAATTATTTAATAAGTGATTTATATAGTCCAACATTTTGGCGCCGTTGCCAGGGATGGCAGTGACGATCCAATCAATCAGAGTTGTTTCTAAGAAGTGAAATTTCCATGTGTTTTTATAGAGTGTCCCCAACAACACAATTGTCAGGCAGTAAGACGAGAGGTAAGAACCTGCGCAGCTCTCTAACAGGCTTGAGCAGGCTCGCCAATGTCTTGCTGGGACACTTAGGAATTGAATTTTGGGTGTTTTTTTAGGGTTCTTTCAGCTATACAGTCGTTGGGCGGTAAGACGAGAGGTAAGAACTTGTGCATTTCCCTAACAAGCTTGAGCGGGCTCACTGCTGTAGAAACTAAAGCACTTATAGGATGAATTGATATACACAGGGCCCATGTGTGTTGGTAGGACAACATCAACATCTACAAACACCCCCTACTCTACTAACTACAGGAAAGACGGGTCATAAGAAGGAAAAGAAGAGCACAGATTTGGGAAGGAAAACATTCTTTGGAGATCTGATTTCAAGGGAAGAGAAGGAACAGTCCACGTCATACAAAGATAATAGGAAGACAGGACCACAGAAAGCAGCTTCCATACCAAGGCCTAGACCATCGGTGTCTTCAGTGGATGGACCTCACCATCCTTCAAATAGCATATCCACTCTTGATATCAAAACTCCAGATTCAAAATAATAGTGGAGAATTATTGATCAGGATTTGAGAATTGAAGGACACGGAGAGACCAATGGGGACCCCATCAGGAACCTGAGGAACAAAAATTAGTTAATCATCAATTGGATGCTGGTAGTGCTGCTAAACAATTGATCTTGGAGCAGCCTGATCCTTCTATTTGTTAATCTCCAGTACACTATGAGGCTAGTTCATCCTATCAAGAAGAATCAGCCATGGGGGACGAGAATGTTAAAACAGACATTTCTATTACTTTTGAATTCCCAATAGTAGTAACATGGGACGAGGCTCCTATGAAGAACATCCCTTTATCATCCCTAACATTCTTTCAATGGATGGCTGTTGAGGATCCTAATACCTTCCTGTTCGAATTCGATGTGCTGTGTAGAGGTTATGACTATACTTCAGATGCCCAGAAGCTAAAATTATGCCCTGCTACTATGAAAGGAGCAGCATTAAGGTGGTTCATGAGATTGGGTGCTGGCACAATTCGAACATGGAATGATATGAGAGAAGCCTTCTCTTTAAGTATCAAGACTACTGCTGAACCAGGGATTTGAAGGACGAAATTTTTAGAATTGCACAGAAGGAGGAGGAAAGCCTGGAAGATTATCTGGAGTGATTCCACTACAATTTACAGAGGTCTAAGTTCAGTAACTTAGATCTAGAGATACTAAATCCAATATTCTTAAGATCATTAGGAGATGATTGTCTGGAACATATGAATATAATAGGAAAAGGAAACATATCGCAAGAAACTTTTGATGAGATAATGAAGCTTTGCCTACGTAGCTCAAGAGGATCGGTCAAAGGGAAAGTTTCAGGTCAGGACCCTTCACTCCGGATACAGAAGTCCACAAGTGGAGTAGTAACCCGAGCAGAGATCGGGAACTTATTTGAGGATTTGAAAACTGATCTCCTTAGCACTCTCTCTACCAAGATCACTATGGTACAAGTTAATAAGTCACAAGAAAAAGCTGAAGCAACCTTAGCAATATTCTATCCCCGATGCAAAAAGAAACATTTGGAAAGAGAATGTGGACTAAATAGTGTCAGCCTATGCCACATCTATGAGTTGGAGAACTCTACAAATCAGTGTCCTGAGTTGCCTAGACTTAATGCGGTACTCCAAGAATCAAGCGAGGATTTTCAATATTCTTATTTTATAGGATCAAAGAGACCATGGTAGTCATGACCTACAGGTATGCCTTTAGATTTTTCTTCTTTTTATCCTTGGAATAGTATTTATAACAACCAGCAATACCCATGGCAGTATCCTACTCCTTCATTAACACAATTTCCTTCACCATGGAACCAGTGGCCATCTCCTCCACCAATGCAATATCCTCCATCACAACCCAATCCTTGGGGTCAGAACTGGAGAAGCAATGGCCAAGGTCTAGTACCCCCTCCAATACCAATGCAACAAAAATAGTTACAACTGCCTTCTATTCGGCATCTACACCTTCTGTCCGACCCCAATTACCTATACAACCTAACCCCAATCCAAATAATAAGGCAGCCCAAAGCATGGATGCTTCGGTTACCCTCCAAACTTACCTTATCACTCCTATTGGACTTAATGAGGTTCAGCTTCGGTCAGGGAAAGTAATTAGATCTGAACACACCCCCATTATTATCGAAGAAAGTAAATCACCCAGGAAGGATATGGACAATTCTGAGGTAACTGTTACACATGTAACAGCTGATACATGACCCGTTGTTACACCTGTAACAACTAGCTCGGGAAATTCTGTTGTTCCTACAATAGCCAATCCGAGTAAGGCTGGTACATCTGTGGTAACTGACTCAGTTGTTAGTATTCATAATCCCCCATACCCTCAATGATTGACTAAAACTGGGCCGGTCTTACAACCTGAATTCAAATTCCTTAAGGAGCTGCAAAATTTATATGTATGGATTCCACTGTTACAAGCTCTTAAGGAAGTGCCTATCTATGCTAAAATAGTGTGGGATATATGTGTTAAAAGACCTGGGAGGAAACATAAGGACCCTGATACTATCCATGTAATGGGAAAATTGTCCGATATTATGATTGATCAGCCTTTGTTGACAAAGTATAATGACACAGGGAACCCCACAGTGACTGTCCATATTGACAATCATCCTATAACCAATACCTTGATTGATCTAGGGGCAGCTATTAATGTTATGACTAAAGACCTCTTCATCTCTCTAGGAATTCATGGACTTAGACCTACACCTACAGTTCTTGAACTAGCAGATAGGTCCCGTGTTAAGCCCGAAGGAATGATTGAAGATGTGGTTATCACTGTGGCCTCCTGGAACTATCCGGCTGAATTTCTCATTTTACAAACCAAATCCAATCTAGGGGTTCATCCTTTAATATTGGGAAGACCGTGGCTAGCCACTGCAGATGCATATATCGGATGTAGGTCCAGATCTATGGTGATCTCAGATGGACAGGCCACTTAGAACCTAAATATTTATCCCCCAGTAAAACCTCATATGGATCCGAATAGCCCCTGGTGGGACGAATTTTTACCTGAATCTAATCTTTCCCTACCTCTTCTCATGCTTGGAAAAGAAAAATACTTTAAGGATGAAACATAGGATGATATTATTAATGGTTTTATCAGTAATCCACTCCATGTTTCCTCCATTAGAGATTTAAGAGAAGGGGAGGAAGATGATGTAATTATTGAACATTTGAAAACAACTCCACTTACTATTAGCAGTCTTGTTGAAATCGAACTTGGAAAATGTTTAAACATCAATCCTAACCTGACTGCTGAACAAAACATATTGTTGATACAGATGTTATAGAAATACAAAAAGGAATTTTCATGGGACTATACCGATATGAAAGGAATCCATCCTACCCTATGCACTCACCGCATTTACCTTAAAGAAGATTACAAACCTGTTAGAAAACCTCACCGCCAAATGAACCCAACACTTAAGGAGATAGTAAAAGAAGAATTGAAAAAACTCCTTAATGCTAATTTCATCTACCCTATTTCTGATAGTTAGTGGGTGTCTCTGCTTGTCATAGTTCCGAAAAAGAATGGCAAATGGAGGGTCTGTGTTGACTATAGAGAACTTAACAAGGCCACTCAAAAGGATCATTTTCCCTTACCATTTATTGATCAGGTCATGGATACTAAAAATTATTTTCATTTCTAGATTGGTTTAGTGGCTATAATCAAATATAGATTGCTCCAGAAGATCAAGACAAGACACCTTTACTTGTCCATGGGGTACTTTTGCATACAGAGTCCTTCCCTTTGGTCTCTGCAATGCACCAACAACCTTTCAAAGGGAAATATTAGGTATTTTTTATGATCTTTTGAATGATTGTCTTGAAATATTTATGGATGATTTTACACCCTATGGGGATGTCTTTGAGACAACATTAGCTAACTTGGAGAAAGTGTTGGAACGTTGTGAAAAAACTAATGTTGCTCTGAGCACGGAAAAATGCCACATGATGATGACCAAGGGAATTGTGCTAGGACATTTCATTTCAGTTGATGTAATCAAGGTAGATCCTGAAAAAATTGAGGTAATCTCGAAAATCCCGAGCCCTAAGACTTCAAAAGAGGTACGTAGTTTTTTGGGACATGCAGGATACTATAGGAGGTTTATAGAGATTTTTTCAAAGATTACATCTCCTTTATTTTTATTACTGATGAAAGATGCAGAATTTGTGTGGATAGAAAAGTGTGAGCAGGCCTTTTTAAAGTTGAAGAACTGTGTAACAGCAGCACCTATTTTAGGAGGACCAAACTGGAAATTGCCATTTCATATTGCTATAGAAGCATCAGACATGGATGTGGGTGCTGTTTTGGGGAAGCTGGAGGATAAGAAGCCTTATGCCATATATTACATTAGCAAAAACTTAACTCCATTAGAACTTAACTATACCATTACTGAGAAAGAATTTGTAGCAATAGTGCATGCTATCAACAAATTCCGACACTACATCACCGAGTGCCAACTATTTGTACACACTGACCATGCTTCAATTCGATTTTTAATGAAAAAACCTGTTACTAATGATAGAGTTACATGATGGTTATTGCTGTTACAAGAATTTGACATTACTATTTTAGATAAACCTAGAAAAGATAATGTAGTTGCTGATTTCCTTTTTAGATTAACTATAAGTGATGACTGCACTGCTTCTGAGGATTATTTTCCAGATGAGTATCTTTTTTCCATTTCTACTCACTCACCATGGTATGCAGATATAG
Source organism: Pinus albicaulis (assembly GCA_034641835.2). NCBI lineage: Eukaryota > Viridiplantae > Streptophyta > Pinopsida > Pinales > Pinaceae > Pinus > Pinus albicaulis. The sequence goes on along the minus strand of JAXQQM020061129.1, from coordinate 160,249 downwards.
CCAATTACCTTGCGGAAAATTCCCACACCAGTTGTCTCCCAAGGAAAGAAGGAGGATTATACAACAGAGTGCTACCTACTCCTGGATAGAAGGTGATCTCTATCACACCGAGCCATATTTCCAGATTAGGCGATGTGTTAGAGAAGATGAGGTATTTGAGATCCTGAAGGCTTGTCATGAGGAACCTTGTGGAGGAAACTTCGCTGACAAGAGGACAGGACATAAAGTACTCTCAACAGGGTACTACTGGCCAACTATATTCCATGATGCCAAGACGTTTGTGAAAGGATGTGATAGTTTCCAAAGGACAGGCCAACCTCTAAAATCAGATGAGATGTCATTACAGCCTTAGATAGTAATAGAACCATTCGAGAAATGGACCCTAGACTTTGTGGGGCCAATTAATCCTTCATCACAGCAAAAAGCATACATATTGGTTTGCACCGATTATGTCACAAAATGGGTCGAAGCAAAGGCACTAACTAGAGAAACAGAGTAGGCTGTTTCAGAATTCCTGTTTCGAGATATTTTTTTTCGCTTCGGGATACCAAGAGAGATAGGCACAGATGGGGGTCCTCAGTTCACATCTCATTTGATCAAGAATTTGGTTGAAAAGTATGGAATCCATCATAGAGTCACTACACCTTATCATCCACAAGAAAATGGTCAAGTAGAAAGCACCAATAAAGTCATTGAGGGAATCTTGACAAAGACAGTAGCCAGCCACCGAAGAAACTGGGCTGAGAAACTTCCAGAGGTACTGTGGGTGTATAGGACAACATGGAGGAATACTACAGGCTTCTCACCATATGAACTGGTGTATGGTAAGAATCCCTTATTCCCCATAGAATTTGAAATAAAGACATTAAGAACAACATTGTAGGTTGATCTGGATTTGAGTATAGCACAGACTCAAAGATTGAACCAACCCAATGAGTTGGAAGAGAAACAGTCGGCTGCCATTCAACAGACAAAAATTATCCAGCAGCAAAGAGCCAAATGCATGATGGGTTTATTAAGAAGAAAAATTTCCAAAAAGGAGATTGTGCTCTTTTGTATGATTCAAGGTTCAAAGATTTCAAAGGCAAGCTCTGCACTAGATGGCTAGGTCCTTACAAAGTGGATACGGTCTTTGACAATGGGACTGTACAATTGGTCACCATTGATAGTGCTAAGACGCCGTTACTGGTTAATGGGGACCGTCTAAGGTTATATCATCAACCAACTTCGAATGAATCATTTGTTAACATTGTTGCGGAATCTGATCTTCATGTTACGACAACAGGGGAACATCCTCCTCTGCAGCCTTAAAATTTGAAATTATAATAAGTGTAGCAATTAAAAACCACCTTTGTGGCAGTTGTTACACCTATTTTAAAAAAAATAAAAAGAAATAAAAAGAAATAAAAAAATGAAATAACAAAATAAAAGAAAAACAAAAATAAATCTAACTGTGAAAACCCCTTTCTGCGGCTTAGTTAGACAACCAGTAAGAGTTGAAAACCACTCTTGTAGAGGCTGTTACACCCATGTTTTTCTCCCTGTAATATCATCTTCCCTTCCTGATCCATGTCATAGGATGATGGTATCCATGTAATTTCCTTTTTTGGACCAATTTCTTCTGATTATTATGTTTTTTTTAAAAATAATTTAAAAAGTTGTCTTGGCCGTTACATATGTAACAGGCGACAGCCACAAATACTGTTCTTTGTAATTTATTCCATAAACAACAATAACCATGCTGGCTAAACACAACAACACGAGCGCTGTAAGCAAGACGCCGTCAATTGAAGTCTTCCTCCACATCACCGCAGGTATGTCATTAAAAAGGTAAATGATTGTCATTGATGATTCGATGATTAATTGGAAAATTAATGGAGCTCCTGTGACAGCCGTGGGTGGCCGTCACAATTAAAGTGGGGGAGGGGATATGACTTGAAATAATTGAAAAAATGCTGTAATCATAAATTTCTATTAAATTCACATGCACCTAATCAATAATAAAATTGCTAATGGTGACCGAATCCGATTGGAAAAGAGTGTGTGTACGAAACCCCATCACCTTCCATAATAAGCCATTTATGAATATTAGTGTAGGGTAAAATTTGGTAAATCCGTGAAAGTCATCACCTTTCATCAACCTCCTTCTGAAACCTTGCATTCTCATTGTAAACTGGTCGATTGGGATAAGGGAGAGGTGCTGAGCAGCAGTTAGTTCAGAGACACAGTGATGTTACAACAGGACTGAACAATAAATAAGTGAACTCAGAAACTTAGTGATATTACAATGTTGCCGAACATTAAGAAGAAAATTTAGAAACAAACAAAATAGATGGGTGGAGAGTGGTCAGGCATGAGCCAGACTCTATGGATGCTCTGCAGAATTTTCCTGAGGCTTACCACATATTCAGAGATGCTGGATGGGTTGAGTTTTTCCAGAAGCTTGAAGGCTTAAACGAGGCAGTGGCAATTAAATTTGCTCAGAACTTGAACAATAATCAAACTCGAGTAAGAGGCATGCAAGTGGAGGTGACTGAAGAGGTAATTGCCCGGGTAACTTCATTACCAGTAGAAGGGCAGAGGTGGTTTAATAGAAAAATCAATGACCCCTCCTTGAAAGAGGATTTCCTAGTAGGGGAAGAGAAACTGGAGAAGAAAGGAAGAGGAATTGACAGACTGTCACTTCCTCATCCTTGGGAAGATGTTACCCTGAGCTTGATCAAATATATCACTTGCAAAGGGAGATCCACGATAGTGTTCAAATATCACTTTCCTCTGCTTAACCACCTTCAGCACTAGCAAAGAATCAATCTTCCATTCTATTTTCTTGGAAACATCAAGCACATGGTAGCAACAATAAAAACATCAGCACACCTGGAGGCATGCGTGACTAATCAAAGAGTCATTAAGCTAATTGTGCTGGATGCCCTAGGCCAGCAAGGAAAAACTTGGAAAGAATTCAAGAGAAAAATACCAAGGAAAAGCCGGGGGAGGCAGACCACGACTTCAGGAGGAAGTCAGACAGAGGAGGAGACCGAGACTCAGCTTGCTGGAGTTAGGATTGCGAAGAAGCCTATTGGTGAACCAATTGGGGACAGAAGAACGAAATAGAGAGTGAAGGTCAACATACCTACAGAGCCCTTGCCTACGGCCGAGAAGAAGACTGAAGTAGAAGTTTGAGAAGAAGAAAGGAAACCTTCCTCATCAGGTAATGATGAAACCAATGCCTTGTGTTTAGAAATTGAAAAATTAAAAAAGGAAACGTGGAATTGAAGCGGAAATTATCTGAGGGAAAGGGAATTCCATGTCAGTATGCATGACATGTTTTCAAAACTTAACATCAACGAGATATAATGCCCGTAGAGAAAATATCAGCCCAATGGAAGTAGAAATAGAACAACAGGAGGCTGTTACACAAGAACCTGCTGATGATACTGCTGTTACACAAGAAATAGCAGTTGAAGCAGAGCCTCCTGTAATAATCGACCTAGAAGCTGACTCACAAGAACCTGTGGAGGCCACGCCTATTGTAGAAGAAACAACAAGGGACACAGAGATGACTTTAGGTAAAAACAAAGGGGCTGACACACAAGAACCCATCGAAGAGGCTACTGTTACACAAGAACCAGCAGCAAAGGTTGAACAACACCATGAAGGAGAGGCTGGTACACCTATTGTTGATGAAGGTATTGAATCTAAGAGAACGTCGAGTCCCATCTTGGGATGGAACTCTGAGAAACTCCTATTAATTTCTGAGTTACAAAAATGGAAGCAAGAAGCAATCTCCCTTCGGGATGGGATGATTTCGCTAAAGGAACATCAAAGAGAAATAGACACCTTACATGAAACATGGATGGAAGAAGAGTTGAAGAGAAGTTGGGAGGATTACAAGAAGAAAGAAGCTTTGAAGAAATAAGAAGAACAATTGCTATTGTTACAGGAGCAGATTCGAGACCTCACTGTAGATAAGCAGAGACTTCATGACCTCGCCCTCAACTTGCTGGGTTGTAGGCAACCTTCTCCATCCTATCCTATTTTTCTCTGGGAATGTTACTTCTTGTTTCAATTAAAAGCCATTATGAAGGAAATACCTTATTTATGTTCCTCCACTCGTACATTTCTGGATGTTTTCCGTGCTTCAGATTTTGATGAGAAAAGTTTGCTGTGTGAATTATTTTTACACAACATTATTTGTGAACATGTGAGTATGCAGATGATTGTGACAATATTCTCTTATATGGGAGATCTTCAATTAAGGGCTTTTGTATCCTTCGTGAGGAATCATATTGAATGGCATCTGGCCATTAAATCCATGGAGACTAATGAGGAAAAGACAACATTGTGGGTTTGGGCAGAACCAGGACGGGCTGCTGAGTTGAGACGATAATTCAAGAGAATACTGAGTGCCCCTGGGATTAGAGAACCAACTACCACTTAAAGAATATTTTTTTTTGATTTCTGCCTCAATCAGTTCGCAATGATGAAGAGCCGATTTTTGGCAGGGTGTTTAAAATGCACGGAAGCCAACAGTGTTGAGCTACTGAAGGGAGATCCATTCTCATTCCAGAATTTCATGGTGGCTGTTACACATGTACCAGCGTACACACAGATTGTACAATCTCTTGGTGCTTTGTGGTTGGGATTGAATTTCAAGTTTCCTTTGATCTGGTTTCCCATTGAGAACTACCGACCAATTATGAATTGAGCAAGCATGAGTCTAATCCCCGGGTGTTGGGGTTCCCATGTTTTGGCCAGACAAGACCAAAAGATGAGACAACATCAGAACTTCACTTTTGGGTCTCTGCATCTGGGCTCCTCTGCCCGTAGAGGGATCTTCCAATAAAACAAAGAATGATATATCTTTGGAAAGCTCAAAATGAGATGTTAGGCTAGTTATGAAGCACAAAGGGGTGTTTTTAAAATGATTTGGTTGGTTGGTTGTTGAGATGGTCATGAGATCAGGGACTGGGAAAGCAATGGGAGAAAAGGGAACAGAACAATAGAATGCTTCAGCAAAGAGAGTAGGTCATGAAAGTGCCATCCATTGGGCTATGGAGTCATGAAAGGAAATTACTTGCGTCCACTAGCCAAGGCTTCCAAAGGGCAAGTCATCTAATACTAAAGGATCTTTTAGATTAGATGGTGGGATGGGACATTGAGGAGGAAAGTGAAAGAAGGAGAGTAACCCAATTTCTGTCTCTAGATCAGGTCAGAGGTCATTTAACTCCAGACCTACTTGGACGCACTCTAAGGCAGCTCTCAATAGGGACGAAGGGGCACCTTATAGATCAGACCAGAGGTCATTTAACTCCAGGTCTACTTTAGAAACTCCAAAGGAAAACAGAGATAAGTTTAATGAAGGGATCTTAGAAAGGCCAGTTGGTCGCGCAAGGATCCTAGTGGACAGGGCTAACACTCATCCCCAGTGTTCCCAAACCTTCCAGCTTAAACCCAGCAAGAACATCTAAGAACTGATTCAACCAATTCATACATCAGAGAGTATGCAATAACATCCACTACACTGGTTAAATCAACTGAAATCAACTCTTAGATAGCACATAAGGTAGAAAACATTAAAGGTAGGGAGAGCAGGAAACATAGGGCACCTAACAAGGGTGAATCCTATGTTATACTTTTGTTGCCTACCAGAAGAACATGAAACAGTATGCAAATATAATAAACAGAGTTAAGAAAGACATCACCAATAGTAATAGACTAGGATCCTGTGAAATATGCTTTGATTAACTGATGCAAAACCAGTCATGTACACTAAGCCCAATGGCTGTTACAGTCCAGACTTCTCCTCCTAGCCTATTACATACAACTACTCTACTATTCCCTCCCAAGACTGCTCAAACAGTCGAATGAATCCCTCTAACAGCAACGGCAGCAGCCAACAACAACAACCTTTACATTATGTTCTCGGGGATTCTTATAGGAGAATAGGAAGAAATAGAAGTAGGTGAACAATTAAATGAGTCTCATTAAGATGGAATGGTGGAGGAAACCGAGTCCATTCTGCTTAATGGCGTCCAGCTGTACTCTGTCATCTACTCTGGGAGACTCTGTGAGGCCAAGATCGACCTCTGATATGTTCTTTAAATTCTGATGGCGTCTGGAGCTCTGCGAAAGCCTTCTGAATCTGGTTAACTGGTTCAAAGTCTGCGGGCCTCTCCATACCTCCATTACTAATGCTCGGACAATATTTAATGAAGCTCTGTCAGTGCAATTTACTGCTAATGGGCTCGAGGCGGCATGGAAACTATTGTAGGAAGGCGTACTTCTGGAAGAAACACGTTCTGCTATTAGGTAGCGCAGTTATGACTTGCTGGTGCGCTCATTAGTCTTCAAGTTGAATCTTAATCCATTGATCATGGGATTAGCACTTTAAATTTCCAATTACAGGCTTGAATCCCACAAATCCATCTCTGTTGTCTCGTTTGGCTGCTGAATGGACTCTCTGTGCTACTTGCACGATGACATAAACCTGTTATGAACCTGGGCAGTGGTGGAGAACTGCTGTAGAGACCGGAGGAGTGGTGGCGGAACGACGGAAATGCAAACGGAGGGGTGAAAACTCACGAACAATATGGTTTGGTGATAGAATGCAGCGCAGACCATTAGATTCTGGCTGGGAGTGGAAATCGACTACGGAGATCAGTCGGATGGACGGCCCTATGAAACATAACGGGACGCGGAACCTCCAATAGAAAACGCGAAACTTTGGTTATAAACCAAAATACAAAGGAATCAGGTGAAAAATTATGAAAAGGCGCGGGAGCGAATGTAAGAGTGGGACCCTGTGGAGGCGGAGGACGATTAGATCTTGACCGTTAGATTTGCATGGGAAACGGACGGCGGAGATCTAATCGCAACAATCGCGATCGGAGGCCGAAGCGAGTGGCAATCGCAACGCACATTCCAAAAGTTCCGATTGCAATTTGGAGAGATGTTGCGATTAAACACAACCGTCGGATCTGGGACCAGATCGACGGTCCACATTTAATCGGAGGGAGATGGAGAGGGGCGGCGAAGTGACGATGTGATTAGCGCCGAGCCGTTGGATCGGCTGGGAGATGGACGGCTATGATGGAATCGGCGGATGGCCAAATCGGAGGATCGGAGGTCGGGGATGCGATCAATCGGAGATCGGAGAGACAGGCTTGCGATTGATCGGGGGTTACGACATGAATGTTGCGATTGCGATCGGAGTGGCGGGTGTGATTAGCATTGGACCGTCCGATCTGGAGGGGAGATCGACGGTGGAGAAGTGGATCGGAGGACTGTAATCGGGGCGACACTACTGAGACTGCCGATTGCGATCGGACGGGGGTTTGCGATTAGCGCTCCACCGTCGGATCAGAACAGCAGATCGACAGTGAATAATGCATCGCGGGACTTATACAACAACACAATCGCATCGGAGCCTTTTGGATATTACAAAGGATTACCCCGCCCGACTCTCCGATTGCGATTAGCTCCTAATGCTCTAAGCGCTTGGTCATAGCGCACGGGCATGTGTGGGAAGTGGTTAGGGCTGACGACAAAAGGGGCTAAGGCCTATTACAAAGTCGGAAAGTGGGTTTTATCCCATTTCAATGTAATTCGAAGGTTGGGGAAGGGGAACGATAAAGAGGGAAAGGGGAAAAAGGCTTAAACAAAGGGTAAGGGTAGGATTTTAAGGGGATTTCGGGGAATTTGAAAGGTAAGAGGGGAAATGGAAGGGGAGACAAAATAGAAGCTTAGTGGGGCTGAAATAAGAGGGAAAAGGAGGCCTCTGGGAATTTCTTCACAACAGAGAGGCTTTATAATGGGAAGCAGCAGAGGGGATTTCATCAAAGGACAAAAGGCATAAAGAGGCTTCAAGGAAGATGTGTTTGCAAGGGAAACGCATTCCTTAAAGTCTCAACAACAATTTAGCCCCCTATTTTCTTGTCAAAAATTTATAGGGGGGCTAACAATGGCTCCACTTGGGGATGGCTTCTTCTTGAAGGAGTCAAGAATCCAGAAAATAATCTTTGGAGTAGGCCAGATGCCTGCTACTTGGCTCATCCCTTTCTTTCTTTAGATCAGCTGCCACAAATCCTGAAGACATCATATCAGCAGTAAAATTCTCCCAAACAACTACCTACCCACACTATAGTCCTAACATTTTTTCTTCTGGGTGCATTTGGACTCGCAGACCCTTTTACATCATCAATTTTTACAGACAGGAAAAATAAACCTATTCTACTTCTACCCTTATTACTCCATGAGACCAGATTAGACTGTTGGCCTCACGTGTTTCTCTACCTACACTACTACCTGCTAGGATTAGACTGTCTAGCAGGTTTCTTCTCTACATTCTAAGATAGAATTTGAAACAGCTAACTACATGCTCATAGACTGAGCTTTATTGAGATTTTCCTACCTACCCTATTCTAACTGAAATATTTACAATCTAGCTTACAAACATTGTCTTCCATTGTAACCAGTCCATCAAGTGATCCCATGGCTGGTCCTTTTTGCTCAGCTCCTTGAGCAAGCTGGATAGGAAAGGCAGCTCCCACTCTTTTTGTTCAGTAACAGCAGCCTTGAAAAATTTTCTTTCCGTCTGCAACATGCTGCTCAACAAGACCGTTGATCCTTCTTCATATGTTTACAGGAAATGTGCGTAAGGATCATAAAAATATACCTGGCTATAAATATTCGGCAGGCAGGCTTCAACCAGGATCTCTTCTCCTTCCACTGGATCAGGAACGAGACTCCATTGAGAAAGAGAATCTTCCTCATCTGCTTCACTTTCTGAACTGGAGGACTCATCATATATTTCAGCCGAGTCCCCTTGGAGCTCTGATTTATTCTGCTCCGTGGTGCAGGGCTCCGTGAAAAGATCTGTGCGTTCATGAGCAGGGATATCTTCTGCTACCTCCTCTTTTTCAAGGGAAGGCTCTTTGCTTTTGTCCTGTTCACGAATCTCTTCTTTTCTTTCCTCCTCGTTTTCCGAAAGGAAAGACTGCTGGCCTCCAATCTCATGACACTCATCACTGATGCTTTCATAAATTTTCCCATCAGTGTCATAGATAGGCGGACCGGGTTCACTGCTTCGCTGGAGTTGTTGGTCCTGGCTTTCCTCCCATGGGTCTACTGATGGTGGCTCTGCAAACTCAACTTTTCTTTGAAAACAATCATCATCAAATAGATCATAACTAGGAAAGTTATAATCGTAAGCAATGTCACCAATCAAACTTGTCGGATTCTCAGCAGGTCTTTCTTCGTCTTGATCCTCAGAGGAGTTTTCTGGATCTGAATCATCAAAATCAATAGACGAGCGGGTAAGGGAACTTTTTCTATAAAATATTTTTGAGGTGGACTGCTGATTTAATATCTGATCAATCCCCTCTTCTGTCAAAAGAGGGGTTTCCCTCTCATCATGGATAGAAGAACAACAATCCTCTATCTCTTGCATTGGCTTATTTGGAGGCTGGATGTTTTCTTGAGCCTCATCTTCCACACTAGATTCTGCCTCTTCCATGTAGTCTCCTGTTTCCTCAAGGCAACTTTCCCTATCAGCCTTTGCTAATAGGTCCTTATATTCTCTGGTCAGCATAACACAAGGCAAAGGTAAGCAACCAGGCAGTCCCTGATCACTTTCCTCTTCGTCTTCTACAGATTCCTGAGCATCATACAAGTCTTGCTCATCGTCTTGGTCTTGAGTTTGTTCTTGCTCTGGGAGATGCACGGGCTGCTCGGAATAATCATCATCTGCATTCATATTAGCCATGTACATCTTCAGCACTTCACCAAACGTTTCTGTTAATTCAATTAATCGATCGCACAAAGCATCATACTTTGCATCCCGGTCCATATTTGGATTCATGCTTATGCAAAGAAGGCTACTGCTTCTTCTCGACCAGTTCAGTGTCCTTCACCAGTGGAGTCATTTGGTCTTTGGATCATAGGGAGTGTGGAGTCGCCAGGTGGATGAATTTGAATGTTTGAAACAGGATGCTGTCCACCATGAGCAATCGAACACCAATCTAAAGGCAAAGTGGTCTCTTCCCCAGTGGAGTCGCCATTATGTTGGGGTTCCCATGTTTTGGCCAGATTGGCAAGAACAAAAGATGAGACAACATCAGAACCGCTTTTGGGCCCAAGATCTAGCCCTCCTGGGCCCGGAGAGGGATCTCTCCAATAAAACAAAGAATGATATATCTTTGAAAGATCAAAATGAGATGTTATGCTAGTTATGAAGCACAAAGGGGGGTTTTAAAATGATTTGGTTGGTTGGTTGCTGAGATGGTCATGAGATCAGGGACTGGGAAAGCAATGGGAGAAAAGGGAACAGAACAACAGAATGCTTCAGTAAAGAGAGTAGGTCATGAAAGTGCCATCCATTGGGCTATGGAGTCATGAAAGGAAATTACTTGAATCCACTAGCAAAGGCTTCCAAAGGGCAAGTCATCTAATACTAAAGGATCTTTTAGATTAGATGGTGGGATGGGACATTGAGGAGGAAAGTGAAAGAAGGAGAGTAACCCAATTTCTGTCTATAGATCAGGTCAGAGGTCATTTAACTCCAGACCTGCTTGGACGTACTCTAAGGAAGCTCTCAATAGGGACGAAGGGGCAGCTTATAGATCAGACCATGGGTCATTTAACTCCAGGTCTGCTTTAGCAACTCCAAAGGAAAACAGAGATAAGTTTAATGAAGGGATCTTAGAAAGGCCAGCTGGTCACGCAAGGATCCTAGTGGACAGGGCTAACACTCATCCCCAGTGTTCACAAACCTTCCAGCTTAAACCCAGCAAGAACATCTAAGAACTGATTCAACCAATTCATACATCAAAGAGTAGGCAATAACATCCACTACACTGGTTAAATCAACTGAAATCAACTCTTAGATAGCACATAAGGCAGAAAACATTAAGGTAGGGAGAGCAGGAAACATAGGGCACCTAACAAGGGTGAATCCTATGTTATACTTCTGTTGCCTACCAGAAGAACATGAAACATTATGCAAATGTAATAAACAAAGTTAAGAAAGACATCACCAATAGTAATAGACCAGGATCCTGTGAAATATGCTTTGATTAATTGATGCAAAACCAGTCATGTACACTAAGCCCAATGGCTGTTACAGTCCAGACTTCTCCTCCTAGCCTATTACATACAACTACTCTGCTATTCCCTCCCAAGACTATTCAAACAGTCGAATGAATCCCTCTAACAACAATGGCAGTAGCGAACAACAACAACCTTTACATTATGTTCTCGGGGATTCTTATAGGAGAATAGGAAGAAACAGAAGTAGGTGAACAATTAAATGAGTCTCATTAAGACGGAATGGTGGAGGAAACCGAGTCCATTCTGCTTAATGGCGTCCAGCTGTACTCTGTCATCTGCTCTGGGAGACTCTGTGAGGCCAAGATCGACCTCTGATATGTTCTTTAAATTCTGATGGCGTCTGGAGCTCTGCGAAAGCCTTCTGAATCTGGTTAACTAGTTCAAAGTCTGCGGGCCTCTCCATACCTCCATTACTAATGCTCAGACAGTCTTTAATGAAGCTTTGTCAGTGCAATTTACTGCTTATGGGCTCAAGGCGGCATGGAAACTGATGTAGGAAGGCGTACTTCTGGAAGAAACACGTTCTGCTGTTAGGTAGCGCAGTTATGACTTGCTGGTGCACTCATTAGTCTTCAAGTTGAATCTTAATCCATTGATCATGAGATTAGCACTTTAAATTTCCAATTACAGGCTCGAATCCCACAAATCCGTCTCTCCTGTCTCTTTTGGCCGCTGAATGGCCTCTATGTGCTACCTGCACGATGACATAAACCTGTTATGAACCTGGGCAGTGGTGGAGAACTGCTGTAGAGACCAGAGGAATGGTGGCGGAATGGCGGAAATGCAAATGGAGGGGTGAAAACTCACGAACAATATGGTTTGGTGATAGAATGCATCGCAGACCATTATATCCTGGCCTGGGAGTGGAAATCGACGACGGAGATCAGTCTGATGGACGGCCCTATGAAACATAACGGGACGCGGGACCTCCAATAGAAAACGCGAAACTTTGGTTATAAACCAAAATACAAAGGAATCGGGTGAAAAATTATGAAAAGGCGCGGGAGCGAATGTAAGAGTGGGACCCTGCGGAGGCGGAGGACGATTAGATCTTGACCTAGATTTGCACGGGAAATGGACGGCGGAGATCTAATCGCAACAATTGCAATCGGAGGTCGGAGCGAGTGGCAATCGCAACGCACATTCCAAAAGTTCCGATTGCGATTTGGAGAGATGTTGCGATTAAACACCAACCGTCGGATCTGGGACCAGATCGACGGTCCACATTTAATCGGAGGGAGATGGAGAGGGGCGGCGGAGCGACAATGCGATTAGCGTCAAGCCGTTGGATCGGCTGGGAGATGGACGGCTGTGATGGAATCGGCGGATGGCCAAATCAGAGGTTCAGAGGTCGGGGATGCGATCAATCGGAGATCGGAGAGACGGGCTTGCGATTGATCGGGGGTTACGACGTGAATGTTGCGATTGCGATCGAAGCGGCGGGTGCGATTAGCGCTGGACCATCTGATCTGGCGGGGATATCAACGGTGGAGAAGTGGATCGGAGGACTGTAATCGGGGCGGCACTGCTGAGACTTGCGATTGCGATCGGACGGGGGTTTGCGATTAGCGCGCCACCGTCGGATCAGAACAGCAGATCGACGGTGAATAATGCATCACGGGACTTATACAACAACACAATCGCATCGAAGCCTTTTGGATATTACAAAGGATTACCCCGCCCGACTCTCCGATTGCGATTAGCTCCTAATGCTCTAAGTGCTTGGTCATAACGCACAGGCATGTGTGGGAAGTGGTTAGGGCTGACGGCAAAAGGGGCTAAGGCCTATTACAAAGTCAGAAAGTGGGTTTTAGCCCATTTCAATGTAATTCGAAGGTTGGGGAAGGGGAACGATAAAGAGGGAAAGGGGAAAAAGGCTTAAACAAAGGGTAAGGGTAGGATTTTAAGGGGATTTCGGGGAATTTGAAAGGTAAGAGGGGAAATGGAAGGGGAGACAAAATAGAAGCTGAGTGGGGGCGAAATAAGAGGGAAAAGGAGGCCTCTGGGCATTTCTTCACAACAGAGAGGCTTTATAATGGGAATCAGCAGAGGGGATTTCATCAAAAGACAAAAGGCACAAAGAAGCTTCAAGGAAGATGTGTTTGCAAGGGAAACGCATTCCTTGAAGTCTCAACAACAATTTAGCCCCCTATTTACTTGTCAAAAATTTATAGGGGGGCTAACATCACAAAGTATATATAAGTTTCTTTTAATTCATTTTAGAATAAATATATAAAAAAATAAGTTTATATTTTTACATTTCACTACAAAATGTCATACTTTCATAAATATGTTATCAAACAACATATAAAAGTACTCGTAAATAATTATTATCATTATCATTATTATTATTTTAAATAAAATATTATAATAAATCAATATATAAAATTACATATTAAAAAAATTATTTTTTATTCAATATTATAAATTTTAATATAAATATATTTTATTGTGTTTATCAAATTTAATAATGCTTGAAAATTAATCTGATAACATAAATTATACTATAACCTATCGAAGATGCATTATAACCATCTAACTTTATCAATTATTAAAAATACTATTTTAATGATAAATATAAAACTCAATATTGCTACGAAGAAAAATGTTAAATTTTATTTAAAATATCAAAAAATTTATTTTGAATATTTATGTTTTGAGTTGACAAACCCAGCATGAATCTAAGAAAAGTTATACTCTTGGAAAGCTATAAGAAGAGACATTGGTGGGACAAAATCCATTTCAAATAAAAAAAATCCAAAGGTAGAAGTTGGTGATGGGAACTTGTTTTCATATTGCTTGTATCTTGGTGAATTTCAAATAGCAAAATCCAAACATAGGAGTTGGTGATGAGTCTTAAAGACTTGCTTTCATATTGCTTGTATTTAAAGTAGATAATAGAATCCCAAAACAAAAATCAACAAAAATTGGTGATAAAACTTGCTTTCATATTACTTATATTAGAAGTTGGTGATAGAACTGATTGTATTGTAACCCCTCCACACATTTAAACACAAGTGAGATTACTAGCAAATCGAAACACCAAAACTCCAAATGGCGAAATTGATGATGTACTTTCTTACACATTACTCGTATTCTCCTACGCTAGCTAAGGGTTGTGAAATAGGGAGGTGAGAATGGTGAACTTAATTAAATTAGTTTCTCCGACTTCATGGGCTTGTTTCCAACCATGTTACTCATTTTTCGGTGGAAATGTGATACTGTGCTAAACACCCAACCTTTTGGTTTTTGTTTTGATTAATAATGCATGTGACAAAAGGTACTTCCTTCTAACTTTGCATGTACATAACTCGTAACATGCCACACGAGTTACGTGCCGGACTTTCTCAAATATTCTTTGCGTAACTTAATTTTCTCTCACCCTAGTTTTATTTCCATTTTTATTCTTCAAACTAGGATCATGATGATGTCTAAAATGATCGTCATGAAGAGAGCCCAAGCACACGTGACCTTAAATGAAGAATAAGTTCGGTAAAAGGGAATATGAAAATGTACAACTAGCTGCACAATCAATTTAATTATTATGTAATGTCAAATTACTTAGCGTCTAAGTTACCTATCTCTTCACTATATATAACCCCAGTAAGGTACCGAAGCATATTACCAGTCGAAGAAAATTTGCATATTTCTAGAAAATTTGTATATTTCTGTGTGCAGTAATGGCAACAAGACCCAGTGTTCGAGTCTCCGAAACTCCTGAGCAACACAGCAATCGAGAGCAACAACGACATAAGAAATCTGGCGTGTGTAAAGCTCTTTCACGCCTGTTTGGTGGGTGGGGCTCTCAAGTTAGTCATGAGGATATTAGCAAGAAATCTCCTGCAGGCCATACCACCAAGCAGCCCGCAGCTAAAGTTGGGGAAAACCATGCAGCAGATTCAGGCAAAGTTAGTGATGCAGCTAAAGTTAGTCAGAGTGCTAAACTAGCCGCTGGTGAGACAGACAAGAGCTCTGTGACATTTAAGGACGGAACTGTAGACAAAGAGGCAGAGGATTACATTGAGAAAACGAAGCAGAAATTGGCGGCGGAGAGATTGATATCGATGAAAAGGGTGGAGAGCATGCTCAACAGAGGCCTCTGACAATGAAACTTGAAAGCCCTACATGCTATTTCATAATATTTTGAAGCCAGTCACTATATTTTAGAGTTTACAGTATTATCATCCATATAGTTTCGTGTTTAGATATTTCAAAATACTGTTATGTTTCAATAAAGTTTGTGTCTGCATTAATCTATATAAGCCAGTCTTCATATTTTTCTTTTTAAGGGCTCTCTCATTCTTTTAAAAAAAGTTAAAAAAAATTGTAAAATTTATATTTTGATTAATCATGTCATTTTGAAATGTTATACATTATTACAGTGATACTTTATGCTATAGAGTTATTTGTGGTTTTGTCTCATATAAACGATTCCCAATTGTATTCCCAACATTTTAATGTTAATATCTTTGATTATATTATAAGATCAATAATTGATATCAACCCGAACAATTAAATTAAACTTTATTTAACATATTTTAGTCATGGGAACTTCGATTTTTATTCACATTCAAACCACCAATCATGATTCCTTCTTCCTCATTATTGGAACTCATAATTACCATAAAGCTGTGTCACATCCAGAAAATGTGTTCTTTTTGTATGTATCAGCAAATATCTAGTTTTAAGTTGATACCTTAGTGGACATTATGGTACTTTCGATGTAAATATTCACATCCTTTCAAGTAATAAAGTTGATACCATAATAGCATATAAAATAATTGAAATGTAAATATTTATATCTATTTTATTTACTAAATCAAATTGTATATATATAGAGAATACACATTGATTTTATTATAATCTATTTCGACTTTAAATATAATTTACTTTAATTATAAATTTATTAAATATCAATAAAAATCAATTTTTTTAATGCAATTTTGTTTTTTAAAATATATGAAAAAATATTTACCAATCACCAAATTTTATTACTCTCGCAACTTGATTGATCCCAAATTAAAATACATATATATTAGTTTTTAATAAAATTATTTAGATTTATATAAATATACATTTTTTAAAATATTTTTATTTTTAATTATATATATATGGCATTAATTGACTATATTTTATCCTTTGTAATTTCATGAAACTATAGTCATTTGAATTTGATTAAGGTGAGGGAGTGGAAACTAGCTGGCATTAATGCTTTCTAGCTGCCCAAGTTCCCAACGCTTGTGACACACTGATGAAGGGACAACTGGAACCTGAGCTACCATTGATCTCTGGGCATCCTCATCCAACCACGACGAGGGTTTTCCGGTGGTTAAGGGTAACCGGCCAGTATTCTTTCTCCCACTTTCAGTCATTCGAAGGCTTCGGTTGCTCGGAAATATCGCTTTGCAAAACCCTTGCTTCATTAGGGTTTCTACTATTTGTAATTGGTTCTCTTGGAAATCGGTTACCACCAGTGGCTGACCTTTGTTTCACCTTAACCATGCCTCCCCTTTATGGTTTGTGGCTGTATTTCACTTTTTACCATGCCTCCCCTTTATGGTTTGTGGCTGTATGGACAAGCATGGCCTGCATAATTGATAATGGAGTTATTTATTCAGGCCATGGAATAATTTGGATTAATTTGGATGATAGTTTTTTTAGAATTATTTAAAAAAATATTTCAAAAAATTAAATAGTTGAAGTGTTTGAATTGCATTTTTGATAATGAAAATGAATTTAGTACCATCAAAAATTTTTAAGACATCCAAAATACTGAAATTTAACAATCTTAACTCAAATTTTCAAAAATCATTAAGACTGCAACATAGTTTTAGACCTTCTGATTGTAATACCATTTTCCCACTATACGTGCTTCTTGTTGTAGTACCATTCTGCGAGGGTTTTTGTTATGAGATTTACTCAAAGAATTAAGCTGAGGGTTTCAACGTGAAATCTGAAAGTTGTTAATGTGTATTTGAATGTTAAATTGCAATATTCCTTCTCGGTTGTTCTCTAATATAGGTCAAAACTTTTGTTCCATTTCTTGTATATTTTAGTTGTTATCTGCGAGTTAAGAACTACTTAGTTTGGACTATTTTTTCCTTTGGAATTCCTTTGTAAAGTTTTTTCCTTTGGTCAGCTTCTGCTTAGTTATTGTGGTATAGTTTGAAACACTTTGTTGGTATATCTTCTCCACCCAGGGAGCGAGCATATCTTCTTCCTTTTTATTTGAATTCTAATGTTGTCATTTAAGAGTGTGTTTGACATAAGGTGAATAATTTTTTTTTGTTCATATCTCTGTTTTTATCATGGAAATACTTTCTGCTAAAGAAGAATGTGCATGACATTAGCCTATAGAATCTTTTTTGGTGCCTCACGACTTGATTTTACACTCATAGTTACACAAGTTTCTGGTTTGAAACTTTTTTAGAAGATAATTTAAATAATTTTACCACTCTCGTACTTATAACTTTCCTGTCATTCATTCTTTAAATTTCATCTTCGAGAGACCCTACGTGCCCTGTTTCATTGGACCGAACTTCTTTATCCAGAACCACTCCTCGGGGTGTCAGCAGATGACTCGCCATGAAGAGTAAATCTGGTTAGAGGTCCTAACTACCTCCTTACTCTGTCATAGAATTTCATTTCGTTAGATACAAAGCATCATATAGCAGATTTTTTGTTTGTTCAACGTTGGTATGTATATCTCTGATTTCACTTTATGGTGCTTTTTCATTTTATAGAAGAAATCTGTAAAATTGTGAACAAATGCATTTTCTCGACCTCATTCGTAACCTTCAGTACATTGTTTTACTTGTAAATTATCAAATGCATATCTTCTATTTGAGGAATAAATGTTTGTCGATATTATTTTGTTTTCTGTATTGGGAACAGTAAATCTCTTAAGCTTTTATGGCTACAAAATAAATCTTGGTTGATTAACAGTCATTTTAGGGTTAATTATTTCCCTCTTCTTTCAGTGTTGAATGTTTAGCAGTAAAAGAGATAATATTTTTTTTTCATTTGATAAAAACTCAAGAGGGACTCACACACTCTATTCATGACTTATCTTTTCGCAAAATATATGAACAGTTCGTACTTGTATTAGCCTTTCTGGCCGCATATCAACACAGAAATAACATATCTTTTCTTTGAAAATAACACATATCTTACTTCTCATATTTACAAGAAATTGTTCAGTATCAACATATTTTACAACATTCTATTTAATATCATGTATAATATCATGTATATAGTTATCTTCTATGTCAATGATATAGAATTTACAAATGGGACCTCACCAACCATCCATTGAAAAATTGGCTATTATGTCCAGATTCTTCTTCGTGCTTCTTAATATTCTTTAATTTCAGAACAGTCACTTAGGTAATATTTTTTCTCTATTAAATTCACTGGGATCAAGACTCAGTCCAACCTAGAACTTTTCCACGTAGTAAGTTTGAAATCTGGAATTTCCACTGGCCCTAATTCAACTCAAGAATAACTTTTCCACATAATTTCCACATAACAAGTTTGAAATCTGGAATTTCCACTAGCCCTAGTTCAACTCAAGAAGAGTCCCAAGAAACATCATGCCTTTGCTTATTTATCTCTTCATAGTGCAGCCTAGAATAGGCTCTGTTTGAAATCTGGAGTTTCCAGTGGTCCTAGTTCAACTCAAGAATACTCCCAAGCAACATCTTGCCTTTTTTTATTTATCTTTCTTTTATTAAAAAATTAATTTAATATGATCAAAAGTTGATCAAAAGTTAATTTATGATGACGATGATGTTTTTTTATTATTAAAAAATTAATTTAATATGATCAAAAGTTAATTTATGATGACGATGATGATGATGGTTAACCTGCACTGAGACCAATATTTGGTCTATCGGACCTAAAGAAAAGAGTTATTTATTTTGATTTAAGATTTTATTCCTATGATTGAAAAGCTTGGAGAGAAGTCTCCCGAGCTCACTATAATTTTGACATCTAAAAGGCTATGAAGGTCAGTACTGCAACCAAGATTATGAAATTGAGCTCTAATGTGGTTGTACTCGGGGCACTCTAAGAGGAAGTGGTTTTCATCCTCGATGTTCATATTCTCACAGATATGGAAGATCCTTTCCATCCATGGTGTTTTAGGAACTTTTCAACAACCAGTTTCACTGTGGAGCTCATGAGAGTTCATTCTATTCTTGGCAATATTAATTTTCTTCTTTGAGCTAGTTAAAATAGAGAGATACTTTTGATCTTCTAGGGTGGGGTTGATGACCTCCTTATAATATCTTAATTTTCTTTTAGATGCTAGATCTTTCTCACACCACATTTTTTTTTCTGAACTTAGAAAAAATAACAATTTTTGTAACGTTCTTGTGGATCTCCAATGGTTTAACCAGGCCCTCGTGTCTTTATACCAACCTCTTTTAAGCATTAGGTGGTTTTGGCTGGAATTTAAAGCTAGCTTAGAAAGTCTATGGTATCCTATGATATTGAGCTTGTACTTGTACAACAAAAGCCTAGTCATAACTAGACTCTCGATAGAAGAAAAACCCACTTCTAATGCATTGTTAAAAACCCTCATCTTTAATAAACTAATTATATTAATATTAACGTTTATTAAAAAAATATAATTTGAAAAATAACAAAATTTTATATTTTTTATATTTATAAATATATTTTAACTTTATACTAAAATTATATATAAATTTTTAAAATTTCATTTTAAAAAATATATTAAACATTTAAATTTCAAACTCAAATATCAAAAAAGTATACCAGAAATGAAATCCACTTTCAATAAGAAAACAGATTGAATTATTATTTATATATTTATATTTCTCAAAATCAAAGAAAAGTCATTGAATTATAGTTTTTATATTTATGTTTCTCAAGGCGACAAATTCATAAAAACACTTTCAAATAATGAATAAAAGTCATTGAATTTTTATTTTTGTTTTTATATTTCTCAAAATCAAAGAAAATTCATTGAATTATTATTTTTATATTTATGTTTCGTAAGTTTAACGGTATGTGTTTAATTTTATTTATGATTATAATTTTTTTTTTATATATATTATTGTTTAAATTATCTTATTTTGAATTATAAAAATTATTTCTCAATAAAATAAATATATAAAATAATTAATAAATTTAATTTAATTTAAAATCAAATTTATGATGGATCAGAGAATGCGCAGAGCTTTGAACCCTTCCGCCATGTTTTAAGGTTTAGGGCCATTGGCCATGCAGCGTGATCTCGTTCATCTCCTGGTGCTCAGACCGGCTCATGCATGGCGGACAATAGTGGGGAGACTATGGATCCCCCTTCTCTAGTTTTCTTTCTAATGGTGTGACGGCATGGTCTCACTGCGACCATCAACAAAAATCTGGCCCGTTCCCTAATCCCTATGGGACGTCACCCGCAGCGAATCAGCAAACAAAAGCTGTTGAAGTGACAACAAGAAGCACCTCCTCCACATGCATCCCCAAGGCAACAAAATGACCCAATATTGAGCTCCCAGCTGATCAAATCAATGGAAGAATCCAATATATGAAGGATCATGCCTTTATAGGAAAGTTCATGAGATTTTGGCCTACAGAAAAATCGCTCTTGGGCTGGATCACCTCCAAATGGAAACACAAGGGCCATATCATTCTACTGCTTTGCATAAAGGGTTTCTTCAATGTGATCTTCATATGCATCGAAGACAAGAACCGAATCATGGACAACGACCCATATTTATTCAATTGAGCAGGTTTATATCTTTGCAACTGGGTTGAATGCTTTAACCTAGACAAAGGAGACTTCAGTTGGGCTCTAGTTTGGTTCCGGCTCTACACTGTACCACAGGACTACTAGAATGAGCTAACCCTTCAAGACCTTGGCAATTCTCTCAGAGAATTCATAAAAATAGCGGAAGAGACAAAGATGAAAAGCAATGCTTCCTACGCAAGGATATGCGTTTACATGCACATCACAAAGTCTCTCCCTGATTAGCTAAGCCTACTTCATGATGAGTATGAATGGATCCAAACAACAAATTATTAACATGTGTCGTTTAGATGCAGGAAATGCCACCAGCATGGGCACCTATCCAGAGACTGCCCCCTTAATCAAACCTCCACTCTAAATACTGCCTCCACAGCCAAAGACACAGAAGGGTTCACGAAAGTATCTGGAAGAAAAAGGCATACCCGAAAGTCAAATACGAACCAGAACACCAAAGGTCCAGCTACAAGAAACAATTTTGAAGACCTAGCTAATCTGAAGGCAAATGCAAATGAGATCCAAAGAGACTCGGATCCTCCCTCGTAGGTGAATCCCAACCTCCAAATCCTCTAAAGACTAAAATTCAGTGAGAAACCCTTCTGCAACCCCATTCCTCAACACCCACTATGGACAACTCAAGTAAAGGAAAAGGCACAACCTTAGAATAAATCCCCGAAGCAATGGAAGAAGAACTAGGGAGTATTGATTATGGGGACCTAGACATTATGGGTCTTGAAGATGCATGCAAGAGGAAAGACTTTCTCTCAATCCCCATACAACAGATCCAAAAATTGGGGAAAGTCCTCATTCGATCTCAATAGCTATCCTCCCTCGGCATTCATGGTGGCACTCTCTTGAACACCAAACACATCCTAAAAGAATCCAGAAAACAAGGAAGAAGAACAGATTTGCAATGAATGGTTGGCTTGGGCAGAGAGCTAGTAGAATCAGGGCTCTATCCGAAGTTAACTAGGCTCTATTTAGTCATTCCCAACACTTCTCAATGAAGCTCATCTCCCATAATATCAGATGGCTAAATAATCACTGAGGAAAATCCCATGGTTCGCTTTATGCAAGAAACAAAATTCTCTAGCTCAACTTTGGATACCATCTTCAACAGAATTTGGAAAGGATGCAACACCCTAGTCGTCAACGCATGTGGGGCTTCGGGAGGCCTTGTGATCATTTTGAATCCCCAACTAATCACCCTAGAGAACAATCATGTCAATCATCACTTCATTCAAGTCTCCTTCCACCTGATAGGAACTGGCATTCATGGAGATCTCACGAATTTATATTTCCCACAGGCGGTGCTACAAAAACAAATCTTTTGAATAGTACAACAACCATCGAACTCACCCTCTCTCGCTGCTTGGAGGAGACTTTAACATGATCACAACCCTTCACGAAAAAAGGAGAGGAAGGACTCATCTTGACACGGACAACACCAAATTCAAGGAATTCATCCAAGGTAATCATTTTATAGATCTTCAAACATCTAATGGAATATTTACTTGGAATAACTGAAGGGGAGGATCCCATAAAATTGGATTGAGATTGCATTGCTTCCTCATCACGGACGATTCCATCCACCTGGGTGGGGAGCTAGCTGCCACCATTACCTCGGCCTCTAGTTCAGATCATTGGCCGATCCAACTTCATTGGATTAGACCTAGCAATGCCACTCCACAAGCTTTTCCCTTGGAATAATTTTCGTTCAAACATCTGAGATTCAAATATCTCATCTCGGATTGGTTGACTACCCTCACACCACACTTGGGATAAAAAATGTATCAATTCTAGCATATGCTAAATATGCTGAAAGGAAAACTGAAACTATGGAATTAGAACACCTTTGGAAATATTTTCCACAACCAAAGAGATCTGGAAATGCTAATGTAACAGCTCCAACAAGAAATTGTCCTAGAAGGTAGATCAGCGGACTCAGAGGCCCTAGAAAAAACACTAATAGCCTAGGTTGAAGAAGTAAGATGTCAATAAGAAATAATTTGGAAACAGAAATCATGGATTTGCTAGCTCAAGGAAGAACATAGCATAAAAAAAAATTCGCCGCTCCACCATCCAACATAGGATTCACAACAGAATTACCATCCTCAAGACTCAAAATGGGGAGCGCCTGGAAAATCATGAGGACATCAAAAAGGAATTGTTCAAACACTTCAAAGACATCCTCAAAGAACCCAACACTCAGCGTCTAGAGGTTATTGATAAAATCACCCAGCATACCCCAAAACTGGTCAATGATTATCACAATAGGATGCTCCCAAGGCCACAACCTTGCTAGAGGTTAAACAAGCAGTTTTATAGCTCAAAGAGGGGAAATTCCTAGGTCTGGAGGGATTCACCACCAACTTCTTCCATTTTTCTGAGATGTCATCAAGGAGGACGTCTGGGACATAGTGGACGAATCACACAACACTCACTGGATTTTTCTAGCTCTCAACACAACCTTTCTCACTCTCATCCCGCAGGAAGATATCACGACTTCCCCAAGTAATTATAGGCCAATATCCCTTCTGCAATGTTATATACAAAATTATTTCCAATGTTATTGCTAACATTTTAAACCAACTCCTTCCACTACTCATCTCTCTAGAGAGAACGGGCTATGTTGAAGTTAGGTAGATTCTTGACAGCATCATTCTAACCCATGAAGTCATCCATTCCTTAAGAACCTCTAAAAATCCTAGCAAGCTACTCAAAATCAACCTTTCCAAGGCCTTCGACAAGATTAGCTAGAATTAAATAAAACATCTCCTTTTAACCTTTGGTTTATGCCATACCTGGGTTCGCTAGATCATGATCTTGCTCTCCTCTCCATTCCTCTCTATCCTTGTCAATGGAATCCGCTCAAAAAACTTCAACCCCTCTAGGGGTATAAGGCAAGGAGACCCTATTTCGCCTTTTATCTTTGTTCTTATGGGCGAGGGTCTAGGCCGCCTGATCAAGAACTCAATCTGCTCCGATTAACTTTAAGGAATCCCCATACACAATCAACCCCCCATCTCTCATCAACCATTTGTGGATGACAACATGATCATGGGTCACCCATCTATGAAAGAAGATTGCACCCTAAGTACCCTTCTTCACTATTTTTCTGAAGCCTATGGAACCACTATCAACCCTGAGAAATCACAAATCTTCTTCTTCAATACATCCATTGTCACCCAATGCAACATCACTCGCATCCTCGGCTTCACCATAACTTCTCTGCCTTCCAAGTACTTGGGGTCTCCCCTCACAGATTCAACTATCAAACACTCTTCCTGGAGAGAGCTTTTGGAAAAAAGGAGACCAGAATTTCCTCCTAGTCTTACTTTTTTCTCAACATAGCATGTTGTCTGGTTCTATTCAAATATATTCTTCAATCTCTGCCCATATATCTCTTTTATATTCTAGTTGCACATAAATGGGTCCTCAAAGCCACTAACAACTTACAAAGGACCTTTCTTTGGGGTGGAACCAAAGACAAGCACAAATCGACGTTAGTCAAATGAAAGGAGGTTTGCATGCCAAAAACTCAAGGGGGACTTGGTCTAAGAGATCCGAAGCACGATAACATTATTATGGGTGCTAGTATTTGGTGCAAATGGGTCTCCTGCCCCCAAAAACCTTACACGACTTTATGGGCAGCCAAATATGCTAGAAATTCGCTGAAGGAGGACCTAATTAGATTCAATATTTCTCTTGGTAGATCCTAGATACAAAATGTATCGAGTCAACACAAATATTTCGTCCAAACACACAGTTTTAGGGAACTTCATGATGGTGCTCAAGTGCGGTTTTGGGAAGATTCATGGAGGCAAATGCCAAGTCTCTCCCATATCTTCCATCGCTCGATCTGGGCTCACAAATTGGCTCCCCACCCATCAATTGTAAGAAGACTAGAATAATTATCATCACCATGACACATGGGAGGAATTAGCAAAAAGAAGAATCAGAACTTAGCAGGGGCCAGACATCTTTCGTTGCGGCCGCACTGCAAGCGGGAACTATTCAACCAAGGAAGGTTACCATCTTATTCAACCACCAAAATCGGGCCCCTGAAACCAGCTATGGAAAAGGATATGGAAAGCTAATCTCTGGCCCAAAGTTGCTACATCTCTATGGTTGCTCAGCAAAATACGCATCCTGACATGGGACAATCTCTTGAAACAAGAATTTTTGGGTCCATCGCGGTGTCCTATATTCTAGAATGACAAAAAAATTATCGATCACCTGCTAGACCTCTGTCCCATATCCAATAGTCTCTGGGACAGAATTGATTCCCTATGCAGAAGATCCAATTAGGCCCGAGGTAACATCACCCACACTAGTATGACGTGGCAAGAGAATCCTTATTCCAGCAATCTCTTAAATCACTTTTGGCAGCTCATTCCAGGCCTACTCACATGGACCCTTTAGAAAGGATGAAAAATATGGATCCTCAAGATGTTGCATTAACTCAGGAGCAGATCTAGGCCAAGCTATGTAACTACTTAGAAGAAACTCTTGCCCTGGCTCATTGGGGGAAGGAAGACATCCTGACAACAATTGATGAATTCATCATTTGGAATAGTTTGCATCTAAGCATTGAACCCCCCATGGAAAAATCCCCCCCCGCGTATAGGTAGGACCAGCGCTCCTAAAATCTAGAATCCACCTCTGACTGGATTTTTCAAATGAAACTTTGATGTTTCCTCCAAAGGCAACTTAGGGGAAGCTATATTTGGTGGCATCTTTAGAGATTCCAACGGCAACCCTTTGTATGCTTACTATGGAAAGCTTGGGTGGGATAGCAACAACTCCATGGAACTGGAGGGGCTTATCCAGGGCATCTACATAGCCATTGAGCTCATTTTTTTCACACTGGAAGTGAAGGAGATTCTCAACTCATCATCCAAGTTGCAACCTGCATTCTCCTTGGTTCCTCGTCCACAAAGGTCTCTACGAGATGGAGGCTTTCCACTCACCTCAATTAGCTGGAAAATCTATTGCAGCATCATAAGGCCTTGACATTCCACCATGTACGAAAGAAAGCTAACTCTGTAGCTCACCTCTTGTCCAACAAAGGAGTGGAATGCAACTCTACATTTTTCCACTCTAATATCCATCATATCCAAGATGATATCCTTCGTGAGAGTTGCCTCACTCTCCTTCAAAAGGGTTGAATTCTCCCAGATGCGGGTGAAATTTCCAGATCACGCAATGTGAGCTCCTCCCATGTGCAAACCGATGACGTCCTGCACAGCTAGCTCGATCTTGATGTAAAACCTCAAATGAATGCTTAATTCCACCAGCGCTCTACTAGACTTGGCTCCTTGTCATACCAAGAATCACATGAAAGCACACATGAACCATCCCTCTTTGCACCTGTGCTAGGAATTAGTGCCTCAGGCATTTAAATGGCACAGAGGCTCTCCAATTCTCCATTTCGCAGCTGCTCTTGCTAGCCTCACAGGTTATCTCCGCCATCGCCCATCTGCACTCAACCCTGTTTCTCGGCCAGATCCTCATCCTTTGATCGACAACCATACCATTGTCCCATGCCAGCATCATAAGCCCATCAGGGGCAGCTACAGAGGCGCGCTCTCTGGCTGCTCTCACTATGGCAATGACCAACATTTGGAATCCACTGAGGACTCTACATATGATAGCCATGAGATGCTAGCTCCTTAAACATTTGGAAACACTGATGGGTAGACTGTTTTGCCTCCAGAGAAGCCAAAGGGTAGAAGAGGCCGCAGGAAATCCACTATTTTGCAATTTGTGTAGCCTTTTCCTTGGAAAACCAAATTGCTTCCAGTTTATGAGTCTATGACAGAGGAGATAGGAGTTTGGGTTATCGAATCGGACAATGTCTAGACCACAGATTACGATGTTGAGTACCCAATCACTCCCATCATCCATGCGACCCCTTCGAAGCCTCCTCGAATGCCCACAACTGAGGAGGAAGCCAATGCTAGAGAATATGGGTGCCTGATTGAGGAATAGGACCGGGCAATGGACGAAGATGAAGGAACTCCATGACTGTTCGGTAGTAAGGTAAATTTTTGTTTTTTGTCACCTAGGACATACTTTAGCTATTTTGTTTTATATGTGCCACTGAATATTTTGTAATACAATACTGGTTGACACTCTTAAGGGGCTGGTTTCCTCCTTTGAGACAACCCCAAACTTGGTTTATTTTGAAAACTACCAATGCAATGATATGCTAAGCATTGCTTGCCATCTCTGACCATAGCCTCTATACAATTTTTTATACTTTTAATATAGTTTACCCCAAGTTACAAAAATAAAATAAAGCTTAAGATAAAATCATATTTAAAAATATGAAATTAGTAAATTATGATATAAATAAATAAAAAAATTAACTATAAAGATAATAAAATTATGGAATAAATCACATAAAATTTTAATAAAATTTAATGAATTAGTTAAAAATAAGTTTATTTCAAAAAATTGTTTTATTCTATTTCTCACAAGGTTCTAATCGATTTTAAAATTCTATTATATAGTTTATTTTTATTAATTGTTTGAAAATTTGTGTATAAATAATACAAATTCAAATTTTTATTTAATGTTTAAACTATTTTTCTACCATCCACAACCATTACACCCAAACTCAATGATATCAATTTTTAATTAATATATAAAATCTCCATGATGTCATGAAGTTGTTTTCTAAACACTTTAAACACTTTTCAATATATTATTAGAATAACTAATATAAAAATTCTCCACGATGTCATTGAGTTGTTTTCTAAACCCTTTACAATATATTATTAGAATTGGGAGAAGCACTTTCCAATATATTTACACTGAAGGTGTTATCTATTGTGGAGTTTTTCGTAGCGACACTATAGAGATTTGCATTTTGACAGAATCTGAACAGTGTCGTTCCATGTCATGATTCGTTGTACGCTTTGTAACCACCGACGCCAAGAAGCAGATCATTGCAGGAGCTCATGACTTCTACTGTGCGCTCAAGGCCCCCTACCCTGCCAGTAAATGGAATCCATGGCCGCCTGAGATCGTTGGTTTTTTAGAAAATTTCTTGCAAGAAATGCCCAAAATACCCGAACACAAAAAGCAAACGGGCACAGAAACGAGGAACTGCGCCATAATGTCGGCCTTCTTCCCCATCGGCCCGATGCCCTGACAAAATTCTCTTCATTTCGCTGCTCTTGTGCGAAGACGACATAGACGAGGGCAAGAGATCACCGAGACCTGCACCCAATTTTCTAAGAATACCCTGCAGTGCACTGCTAGCAGAAGTGAGGTTTTCGTTAAATTGCACAGCTGTTCTATGAGATCCATGTACACTGCGCCATAATGCACAACTGTGGCACACGACGAGGGCAGCACATCGCATAGATGAGTCAAGGCCCGGGCTGCAAGAAGCATTATATCTGCATTACTCTCGTGGTTGAGAAGACTCACGAGCGGATGCATTATTCCTGTGCAGGGGTGTAGTGGTGAGATCAACACAGCAATGGTGGAGTAATGAATTGCAAACACAGAGAATCCGAATTAAGAGTTAACCCCCTGAATTAAGAGTTAATTAGGAGAAGAGGTGTAAAGTTTGTCCATATGATTGTTGTGGAAGTTTGATTTGACTCCGCAAAAGGGAATTGTGAATTCAATTGTGTTTTGACCCTGATGAGGGCACAATTAAGTTAACCTTGGCTGTTTCTTGCGTGTGGTTGAATTAGAATCAACTCTACGAGGAAACCTCTTCTTTCCTCCATGCCTGTCCTTAGGTACACACCTTCGGTGAATAGATTGACTGTAGTTGTCCTGGGTGAATTTCCATAAATCTCTGTCTGTCCTCGAATGCTTATCCTCAGTGAATAAGTAGAACGCGTTGTTCTAGTTTGGAGTGGGCGAACAGAGGCTCTGTCGGAGAACAACCGAAAGTCGGATTTTGTATGCTCAAGGAGCATTGAACTCTACCTGTGATGAAAATAAGGTCGATTCATTGTTAACGAAGTAAGAGTGTCGAGTCTTATCAACTGTGGAAGGTAGTGGAGTTAACGGGCTTGAACTTTAAAGTGGAACCCTAAAGACCGCACAGTAAAGATGGTTTTAAGATAGGATTCCAGTGTATCGCGCGACCACAAGGGTGGTAAACTGTAATTGACAAAATAACGCGATATGTGCCTTTGACCGACGCGTGGCTAAACGTGGGTTCCAAAAACCACACTCATCACGAATTAACGATCATGCAATTAACTCGCGCGATATTCAGTTTGGATCATCGAATCGTTAAGGACAGTATGACATTCCATCAGGCATTGATGGGCAAAGGAAGTTAACTGGTCGACGGGCCCACATGTATTGTGTTAATCGCGGGCATAAATCTTAATGGGTTCAGGGTCAAACCCTTGTGGACCAAAATAGATTTACAAACCATAGTTGTATTTTTATTCGTTTATTTTTATATTTTTCATTTTATTCGTTTTTATTTTTATTTTTATCTATTTATTTATTTTATTTTTATTTATTTATTTTATTTATATTTATATTTTCTATGTTTTATATATTTATTTTTAATTTATTTATATTTATGTTTTTTTTTTTAATTCTTTTTTTTTTAAAGCTTAAATAAAATTAATTATAAAATAAGGTAACTGATGTTATGAGTTTTGAATCAATTAACATATAATTATTAAAAATAAAATAATTCTTTATGTATTTAAACTATAAATAGTATTCCATTATTCTTAACATTTATTTCATTGTTAATCTCAATCAAAACACACACGACGAGGCTGAACTCTTTGATATGCACAAGAATTAATGCAAAATCTACTCCTTCGGTGTACCTTTGCACCCTTAAGGACAAATACTAGTATTAAATTTGAGAAGAAATCTAACACTTCAAATATATCCCTTCATAAGAATATCTAAATTAATACCTATCCACATCTAAAATAATAACTATCCGAGGTATACGAGTTATGGGCTTCACTTTTCTCCATTATTCTTTACGTAACTTGATGTCAATACAACTACGTTTATTTCCTTTCTAATTAATCATTTAAATATACGTAAGCCCCGAGTAAAGAGGATGATGTCATAAAGCAAGCAGCCGTGATTCTACCTTACAACGATGTACAAGAGTAAAATACACCAAAACGTGAAATATAAATATATTTTGAATGTGAATGAACGAGACGGATACCTTAATTGGTAAGAAAACATCGACAAATATTAAATATCTTAATTCAGGTCATTTTTCATTCCGAATATTATGTTATTCTCATTTATTAAATAAAACGGAAAAGTGGCAAGAATGATATTTAATTAAATTATAGTTGGCTAAATGAATAAATAAAAAAGTACTGTAAATTTAAAAAAAAAAAAAAAAAAAATCATTATTAAAAATATTTATATAAATAATTAAAAATATAATTGTGATAGCTTCATAATTTGCTTATTTTTATTTTCTGGCAAGAAAGACTTAATTTTTATGTTTATGAGACAATTTTTTTTTTTTTTTTTTTGGGTTATTGAGTTAATTGGAGGAATTAATGAGTAAAAAGAAAATCTTTTATGTCGATGGCAAAAAGTTTCCAAGAATAGGAGGTGGTTGGGGACAGTTGGAAAACAATTACATACTCCTCTGAGGATAAAGTTGAATCCCAGGAGAGGAGTAGGGGTTATGTGAAAAAAATGTATAGGGGAGTATTTTCAAGAGCTGGTTGGGGACCAGTTGAAAATAACTCACAGCAACACTTATAAAGCCTGAATTTCTGAGTGTGACTGGATTGGCCATCCAGAGGTCATAGCAGAAAAGAATTATTTTCCACTGTTAACCCGTGGCATCGTCCAGATTCTGGAGCTCGGGGGCAAGTGGAGGACATCATAGCCTCCCTTGAAGGTTGGGAGGACCACAATTTGCAAGATTAAGTTCCAGATGAGTATACAAAACTAGAGTATGTTGAGCTATAGTCTTAATACGAAAAAGTTTACACTGTTTTAGATTTCCTGATTTTACAATGCATCCATAGAGGATTGAATATCGAAGTTCTGTTAAGAGGTTGTCATGAATTTTTTGTGTAAGGAAGTTCTGTTAAATGGTAGTAATTTCTGTGTAAAGGAAAGAAATGTACTACTATTAAAAATTACATTTATATTTCGTGTGGACTGCGGTATGAATTTATATGTTTACCTATCAAGAACATATAGGGATTTATTGCAATTACAAGAAAATAAATGGTATTTTCCTATTATAGCTATAACCTTACTGTACGCACAGATACCGGTATGTATTCATTAGGGAAGCAAACAATAAAAACAATACACACAGTTGATGAAAATGCATGCTGTAATATATATTGATATTCATATATTTAAATCTCTTGACGACTGTTAAAGGTAGCAAACCAGTAAATCAAGGAACGTAGAACTTGAGGTTTAGGGTTTGGGCCGAAACCCTACCCTTGCCCATTTGTTCTTTGTAAACCAATCTCTATACTTAGACCTTCACTCGGTGGTCCGGTCACTGTATAACCTATGATAAAAGAAAAGAGTAAGGAAATAAAGATTGGCGGAATATAAGTTAACAGTATTGCTATATTACAGAGGCAAAAAAAAACCAGAACCTATACGAAAGAAACCACAGAAACCCTCGTCACTGTATCATGCGGTGAGTAAACAAAAATTGGTATATGATAAAGATAAACCATGAAATATCATTCAAGAATACAATATATATAAACATTATTTCTCTCTAAGATGTAATGCATGCTCAGCAATGTATGCATGCATGGAGTAAAGCCCTTACAAATATTATTATGCAAGAAGAAGTTAAAACCAAGGCATTTCGAACAGATTTATAAATGCATCATAGAGAAAAAAACGAGATCCGAACCAGCATGTAAATATATTAACTTGGTTATCATTGCAAATGTATATAAGAGCATAACAAAGTCGATAAAAAGAAAACCCCTTTCTTTCTTTAAACCCTGAAATAAGTTGGAGGGTTAAAACCCTTCCTAAACATTTCAATGGAGTTCGACTGTATCAAATTACAAAAGAACTATAGAAATCAGAGAATCTTTAAACTCTTGACATTTCTTTTATTAGTTAAAAACTAATAAGAAGAAACATTAACGGCCCAATGAGGGTTTTTAGAATGATACGAGACCAGAACCCTAGGGTTTTGGCTCCCTCTGTAATTATGGTACCTGTATATTAACGCGTCGTAAGGAAAGCGTTCAAGGACCAAGGTAAGCGCAAATGTGACTTGAATAGTAAGAGCAAGCAACAAACCTGCCACAGACAAAAACAAATCAACTTATGAGATAAGAGGTTGTGCGCAATAACTTAACCAGAAAAGAGGATGGAAACCCTCAGCGAACAAACTAACTGGTAAAGAATTTACTTGAGATATATTAAAGGATTTCGCGATGGCTAAGACTGAAAAGCCTGAAAAGAATAAGATGGGTATTCAACCTTTTAGAACATAAACCACTGAAAACAATAGCCGAGATTGCAGATGAAATTCCGATTAAACACTATAATCTATTACGCAGAAGATTAAAGTAATCATTTTATACCTGAGAGCCTCCTTCTGCCAGCATTTGCCTCGGGGTTTTAAGCTCTCGAAACCCTGCAGCTGGGCACGGTTGTGGTTTTTAATCATTTCAAATCTCTTTTAACTGGAGAAAGTTAACATTTCGGAAACCAATAAAATGTAGAGCCATACCTGTAAACTCCACAAGAGAACCACGTAGAAAACTGGTAGTATTTATAAAGTTTTGGGTAGAGAAAAACCATAGTTCCTCGGCGTTGTTAAGCTCGGGTTGTGACTCCCGCTCAGCAAGAAGAATGCTCGATGTAACTGGCAGTCTCGACTTGGGGAATTTTGATAGACCTCTACAGCAAATCCCGAGGAGAATTACGAAGGAAATGGCAGTTGTCCTAGTGGTGTTAATGCGCTGAGCAGTGGGTCAAGTGGAGTTGGCACCAGCTCCATACGATTTTAATGTCCACTGCCAGGTGGATCTCCACCAACCCAAAACCAAAAAATAACATAGACTTATGCATATAATATATATCCATTCCAATGATCCGAATGTATTACAACTAGAGTGAACCAATTTATCATGCGCAAATAATCTATTAAGCCATAGTTCATACAATTATCAAGGTACCAGGATAGAGTAATATATCCATGAACCTATATTCGAATGTACATGAAGTAAACCACTCATAAAAGTTGTGCATTATATTATGATAGAATTATTCACATCCAGTACTTCAATAATTATCAAGTTGATGTTAAAAGAACTCAGAACCAATAGCATTGATTGGTTAATCAGTTTGGTTATATATATATATATATTGATTGGTATGATGCATATGAATAATGTTTATATGATAGTGGTAAGTAATTATTTTTTTACTGTAGTACTTATGTTAGGATGATGGTGACAAGTGGTATCAGAGCCGGTTGCTACACTGGAATCCTAAGGGTCTACTAACAATGAAGTTGTGTATGTGATTAGTGCACACAGAGAGGGAGAACCAGTGATAATGAGAAGAATGATAGCATCGCAATCGCAACTAGAGGAAACTCAAGCACCAACAGTCATGAATCCAGAGATGTGGGTTCAGTTAAGTGTAGAACAACATCGAAAGACTAGTCGATTGCTTGAAGAACAACAACACCAAACTAGTTTTTTGTTGAACACTGTGCAGCAATTACAAAAGGAAATGTTAAGATTCAAAAATGACAATGAGCGATTGTTGCAAGATCAGGAGAAAATTTTAAAAATTTTATCAGACAAACAAAATCAGGAGGTGGGACATCCCAGTGCTGAAAAAGAATTATCAGCAGAACAAAAAGATTAGCAAACTAGAAATAACACTACAGGTAGAACTGAAAAGAGTCCCTCCTAGAAGAGCAAAAATAGGAGTTATAACAAGGCGGAGTTGGGCAATTTGCTTGACCAGCAAGACAATAAGAGATAGAAAGTGGAACTACAGGGGGAGTTTTGCAAAATTAAATCACCAACTTTTGATGGTGAGGCCAAGGAGGTGGCTAAAGCCTGGTTAGTTAATATAAACAAGTGCTTCCAGGTGTATGAATATAGTAGCAATCTGAAGGCCAGATTGGCTATATACCAGTTATGGGAAAAGACCACTCTATGGTGGGAAGAAGTGAAAAATGTACACAGTATTGATTAACAGGACATCACTTGGGAGTTGTTCCAGTGGTATTTCAAATACAAGTATTTGACATAAAGGTTTTATGATGATAAGGCTAACGAATTCCATGATTTACGGTTGGGGCAGATGACCATGGACGATTATTTCACTAAATTCACTTCCCTACTACGCTATGTCCCTTATCTCCGAGAGGAAAAGGCCAAAGTGTAGAGGTTTCTGAGTAGTATACCTACTCATATGAGAGAACAGATAGAATTTGTTAATCCTCAGACCATGGATGAAGCCATCCGTAAAGCCCAGATGTGCTATTAGCAGTCCAAGGCCAAAGGTGAAGGAGGGAAAAGATGGTAGCCAAAGAAAAACCAGAAACATAATTCCAATTTTAAAAGCAGTAAAAGTGGAAATTCTAAAGGTGCAGCATGGAATTCCATCAGTAAGCAATTTGGTAGAAATCACCAAATAATTAAATGGCTAGGGGAAGAGAAGCCCACAAAGGCATCTAGCAAGCCGAAGCAAGGACAGACCACAAAACCTCCTTTGCAATGTTGGGGCTGTGGAGAGGCTCATTATTATAAAAACTGTCCACAGCGAAATAAAAGTGAAACTGTAGAAAATCTGCAAGAGGCATCTATGGTAGGGGACGTGGCGCGTAACATACCTCGCATCAATGCAGCCTTGGAAGATCGGCAGGCTAATTTTTAGCCCACAATGATCGAACTAGAAGGTACTTTACTAACTAAACCTGTTTCAATTTTGGTAGATCCTGGAG
The DNA here is from genome assembly GCA_034641835.2 of Pinus albicaulis. Lineage (NCBI taxonomy): Eukaryota > Viridiplantae > Streptophyta > Pinopsida > Pinales > Pinaceae > Pinus > Pinus albicaulis. The sequence goes on along the minus strand of JAXQQM020061129.1, from coordinate 125,420 downwards.
CAAGTTTGAGTTATGTAAGTCCCAAGTTAGTGGAAATGTGTAAATTAAAGGAACAGAAATTTAAGAATTCTTGTCTAGTATAGCTAGCTACTGGGGAAAAATGAAAGGTAACAACGAAAGTTCCTAACTATGTGCTGGAAGTGGTAGAACAACAGCTACAAGTAGATCTAAATATCTTACCACTGGGGTCTTACGATGTATTATTGGGTATGGACTGGTTGGAAAGGCACTGGACCCTAGTGGACTGCAAAGAAAATATTATCTACTTCAGAATGCAAGATGGCATGCCAAAAGAAATTCAAGGAATTAAAAAGCCTGTGCAATTACGACTAATAACAACATCCCAAATGGGTAAGTGTATCAGAAAGGGATGTCAACTGTATGCAATACAAGTAGGATATGTAGACTCCAAGGAAAAGGCTCCAATAATGGAAGATATTCCTGTAGTACAGGAATTTCTGGATGTATTTCCAGAAAACATTCCTAGTTTGCCACCCAAGAGGGATATTGACTTTACCATTTAATTTCTTCCAAGAGCCTCTCTGGTGTCAAGGGCCCCTTATAGAATGAGCATGCCAGAATTAACAGAACTAAAGATACAGCTACAAGAATTGTTAGATAAAGGTTATATCCGTCCAAGTGTGTCTCCATGGGGAGCACCAGTCCTATTTGTTAACAAGAAAGACGGGACTTTACACATGTGTATAGATTACAGGCAGCTTAATACGTTGATGGTTAAGAACAAATACCCCTTACCAAGGATTGATGACTTGTTCGATCAAGTAAGAGGGGCTATGGTGTTTTCCAAGATAGTCTTAGGATCCAGATATCATCAGATTCAGATTAAAGATGAAGATATTTGCAAAGAAACATTCTGCACTCGTTATGGACATTATGAATTCGTGGTGCTGCCCTTCGAATTAACTAATGCACCAACAACCTTTATGAGGTTGATGCATGGTATCTTTCATCAATTTTCAGATAACTTTGTACTCATTTTCATAGATGACATACTGATATATTCAAAGAGTGAGGAGGAACATAAGGAGGATCTGAGAATAGTTTTGGAAATGCTGAGAAAGCATCAGCTTTATGCTAAGTTTAGCAAATGTGATTTCTTTAAAACATATATTCAATATCTGGGACATGTTATATCAGTTGAAGGAATAGTTGTTGATCTAGAAAAGATCAAAACTATTATGGAATGGCGAGTACCTCATAATGTGGCTTACATTAGATCGTTTATGGGTCTAGCTGGCTATTATAGAAGGTTTATAGAAGGATTTTCTAAAATTTCTTTTCCTATTACATCTTTGTAGAAGAAAGGCAAAATTTTCAAATGGACAAATGAATGTCAGAACAGCTTTCAAAAGCTAAAACAACTTCCGACTACAACACCGGTACTAAGGTAGCTGACCCTGATAAAGACTATGAAGTTTGTACTGATGCCAGCAAAGAAGGTGTTGGAGCAATATTAACTCAAGAAGGTAAGGTGATAGCATACAAGTATAGAAAACTGAAAGACCATGAATAGAAATATTCTACTTATGATTTGGAGTTGACAGCAGTTGTACACGCTCTCCGGGTGTGGAGGCATTACTTGTTGGGTAAGAGGTTTGTACTTAAAACAAACCATAGCAGCTTGACTAATTATTTTAAGCAAGCAGATTTAAATTCTAGGCAAGCAAGATGGAATTCTTTTTTGAGTGAATTTGACATGGACATACAACATGTTAAGGGGAAGGAAAATCAAGTTGCAGACGCATTAATCAAAACACTGCATGGTATTTATGACTTATACTGTAATCAGCTAGAAAGATAACTGATGAAACAGTTAAAAGAAGAAGCACAAAAATATCCGGAATATAAATTCTCGTGGCAGCAAATGGAAGAAGATAAAAAGCAAGGCAAAACATCTGAGTTTGGAAAGAATGAAGATTAGGTGTTAAATTTTCAAGGGAGAATTTATGTGCCCAATCGAACAAGTCTAAAGGATTTAGTAATGAATGAGTTCCACCGCAGCAATTATATTGGCCATCTAGGATATCAAAAGATGCTTACTGCAATAAGAAAGACATTTTTTTTGCCAGGTATACGCAAAAATATTGTTGAGTATCTAAGCAAATGTTTGGAATGTCAGCAGGTCAAGGTGGAGCACCAGCATCCTACAGGGCTATTGCAGCCCATACCCATCCCTGAATGGAAGTGGGATGTTATTTCCTTAGATTTTATCACAGGTTTACCAGGAACAAAAAGAAGAAATGACTCTATTATGGTAGTGGTAGACATATTAAGTAAGTCTGCCCATTTCATACCTGTACAATCTACATACAAGACATTACAGATTGCAGATATATTTATGAAGGAAATCTTTAGGTTGCATGGCATAACTAAGACTGTGATTTCAGATCGGGATGTTAAGTTTACATCTGCATTTTGGAAAACTTTGTTTTCTGGTCTGGGAACACGGATACACTTTAGTACTGCCTATCATCGTCTGACTGATGGGCAGACAAAACGGGTAAACCAAGTTCTGGAAGACATGCTGCGCATGTATGTGATGTAGCAGCCAACCAAGTGGGAATACTACTTGCACCTTGTAGAGTTTGCTTATAACAACGGGTATCAGGAATCTCTAAAAATGAGTCCTTTCGAGGCATTGTATGGTAGACAATGTCGAACACCTATAAAATGGAGCAGTCCTGAAATAAAATTATTGTTGGGACCTGAAATGTTGGCTGAAATGGAAGTTGAGGTATAAAGAATAAGGCAGAATCTAAAGGCTGCGCAAGATCGACAAAAGATTTATGCAGATAAGAAAAGATCTTACCGTGAATTTGTGGTAGGGGACCATGTTTACGTGAGAATTAAGCCTAAGAGAAGTACCATGAGATGGACCTCTTGTGCCAAATTGGCCCCCCGGTACTGTGGATGTTTCCAAATACTGGAAAGAGTGGGACCAGTAGCCTATATATTGGCCTTACCCAGTCATATTCAAGTACACAATGTGTTCCATGTGTCCTTATTGAAGCGATATGTACATGATGAAAAACATGTAATTCATTGGCAAAGTATTCAGGTAGGAAAAAGGATAGGAATCCTAACTTAAAGTTCTGAATAATTGATGCATACTGACTTGAACACACTTTGTTTTTTCAGGTAGAACCGGATGGAGAGTTTCTGGTCGAGCCGCAACGCATACTTGACAGAAGAGAAATTGAACTCCGCAAACGAGTAGTTATCCAGGTGAAAGTGCAGTGGAAGGACTTCGGACCAGATGAAGCTACTTGGGAGGACAAGAAATTTATGTGAGAAGCTTACCCGAAGCTCTTCACAGAGCTGGGCTGAAACACCGAGGACGATGTTACTTCCAGGGGGGAAGATGTGATAGCCTCATTAAGAGTTAACTAGTATTAACTAGTTAAACATAATTTGCTTATTTTTATTTTCTGGCAAGAAAGACTTAATTGTTATGTTTATGAAACAAATTATTATTTTGTTTTTTGTTATTGAGTTAATTGGATGAATTCAAGAGTAAAAAGATAATCATTTACGTTGATGGCAAAAAGTTTCCAAGAATAGGAGGTGGCTGGGGACAGTTGGAAAACAGTTACCTACTCCTCTGAGGATAAAGTTGAATCTCAGGAGAGAAGTAGGGGTTCTGTAAAAAAAAAGGTATAGGGGAGTATTTTCAAGAGCTGTTTGGGGACCAATTGAAAATAGCTCACAGCAACCCTTATAAAGCATGAATTTCTAAGTGTGACTGGATTGGCCATCCAGAGGTCATAGCAGAAAAGAATTATTTTCCACTGTTAACCTGTGGCTCCGTCCAGATTCTGGAGCTAGGGGGCAAGTGGAGGATGTCATAGCCTCCCTTGAAGGTTGGCAGGACCACAATTTGAAATATTAAGTTCCAGATGAGTATACAGAACTAGAGTATGTTGAGCTACAGTCTTAATATGAAAAGTTTCGATTGTTTTAGATTTACTGATTTTACAATGCATCCATAGAGGACTGAATATCGAAGTTTTATTAAGAGGTTGTCATGAATTTTCTATGTAAAGGAAGTTTTGTTAAATGGTAGTAATTTCTGTGTAAAGGAAAGAAAGGTACTACTGTTAAAAATTACATTTATATTTTGTGTGGACTGCGGTATGAATTTATATGTTTACCTATCAAGAACATACATGGATTTATTGCAATTACAAGAAAATAAATGGTGTTTTCTTATTACAGCTATAACCTTACTATACGCACAGATACTGGTATGTATTCAGTAGGGAAGCAAACAATAAAAACAATACAAAATGTTGACCAAAATGCATGCTGTAATATATATTGATACTCATATATTTAAATCTCTTGACGACTGTTAAAGGTAGCAAACCAGTAAATCAAGAAACGTAGAACTTGAGGTTTCAAAACCCTACCCTTGCCCAACTTTTCTTTGTAAGCCAATCTCTATACTCAGAGCTTCACTCAGTGGTCCAGTTACCGTATAACCTACGATAGAAGCAACGAGTAAGCAAATAAAGATTGGCGGAATATAAGTTAAAAGTATCACTATATTACAGAGGCAAAAAAAAAAAAAAAACCAGAACCTATACGAAAGAAACCACAAAAACCCTCGTCACTGTATCATGTGGCGAGTAAACAAAAATTGGTATATGATAAATATAAACCGTGAAATATCATTCAAGAATACAATAAATATAAACATTATTTCTCTCTAATATGCAATGCATGCTCAACAATGTGTGCATGCATGGAGTAAAGCCCTTACAAATATTATTATGCAATAAAAAGTTAAAACCAAGGCATTTTGAATAGATTTATAAATGCATCATAGAGAAAAAAACGAGATCCGAACCAGAATGTAAATATATTAACTCAATTATCATTGCAAATGTATATAAGAGTATAAGAAATTCAATAAAAAGAAAACCCCTTCCTTTCTTTAAACCCTGAAATAAGTTGGAGTGTTAAAACCCTTGCTAAACATTTCAATGGAGTTCGACTGTATCAAATTACAAAAGAACTATAGAAATCAGAGAGTCTTTGAACTCTTGACATTTCTTTTATTAGTTAAAAACTAATTAGAAGAAACATTAATGGCCCAATGAGGATTTTCAAAATGATACGAGACCGGAACCCTAGGGTTTCGGCTCCCTCTGTAATTATGGTACCTATATATTAACGCGCCATAAGGAAAGCGTTCAAGGACCAAGGTAAGCGCAAATGTGACTTGAATAGCAAGAGCAAGCAACAAACCTTCCACAGACAAAAACAAATCAACCTATGACATAAGAGGTTGTGTGCAATAACTTAACCATAAAAGAGGATGGAAACCCTCGGTGAACAAATTAACTGGTAAATAATTTACCTGAGATCTATTAAAGGATTTCGCGATGGCTAGGACTGAAAAACCTAAAAAGAACAAGATGGGTATTCAACCTTTCATAACATAAACCACTGAAAACAATAGCCGAGATTGCAGATGAAATTCCGATTAAACAGTATAATATATTGCGCATAAGATGAAAGTAATCATTTTATACCTGAGAACCTCCTTCTGCCAACATTTGCCTCAGGGTTTCAAGCTCTCGAAACCCTGCAGTTGGGCACGGTTGAGGTTTTTAATCATTGCAAATCTCTTTTAACTGGATAAAGTTAACAATTCGGAAACCAATAAAATGTATAGCCATACCTGTAAACTCCCCAAGAGAACCAGGAAGAAAACTGGTAGTATTTATGAAGTACTGGGCGGAGAAAAACCATAGTTCCTTTGCAGTATTAAGCTCGGGTTGTGACTCCCGCTCAACAAGAAAAATGCTCGGTGTAACTGGTAGTCTCAACTTGGGGAATTTTGATAGACCTCTGCAGAAAATTCCAAGGAGAATTACGAAGGACATGGCAGCTGTCCCAGTGTTGTTAATGTACTGATCAGTGGGTCAAGTGGAGTTGGCACCAACTCCGTAGGATTTTAATGTCCACTTCCAGGTGGATCTCGACCAACCCAAAACCAACAAATAACATAGACTTATGCATATAAGATATATCCATTCCAATGATTTGAATGTATTACAACTAGAGTGAACCAAGTTATCATGCGCCAATAATCTATTAAGCCATAGTTCATACAAATATCAAGGTATCAGGATAGAGTAATATATCCATGAACCTATATTCGAATCTGCAAGAAGTAAACCACTCATAAAAGTTGTGCATTATATTCTGATAGAAGTATTCACATCCAGTACTTCAATAATTATCAAGTCGATGTTAAAAGAACTCAGAACCAATAGCATTGATTGGTTAATCAGTTTGGTTATATATATTGATTGGTATGATGCATATGAATAATGTTTATATGATAGTGGTAAGTTAATTTTTTTTTACTGTAGTAATTATGTTACGATGATGGTGACACTTACAAATAATACTTCACTTACATATTCATTCCAATTGAGCAGCAAAGAAAGAGGTATGGTAAATAAAAAGTAAATAAAAGTAAAAGAGGTATGGTAAATAAAAATTAAATATAAATACAAATAAAGCCAATTAGGTATGGTACATAAATAAAATCTCTTTTTATACTTACTCTAGAGGTATGGTAAACAAATAAAAATACAAATAATATAGATGTATGGTAAATAGACAAAACCTCTTTTTATATTTACTCCAAAAAAACATTTAGGTGAAACCTATGGGCCAAATACCATGGGCTAAATACCATATTTATAAAAATAGGTATGGTAAATAAATAAATATAAAATAGGCATAAATAAGTATGATAAATAAACAAAAATGTATCAAATAGGATTAGAAATCAACATATAATTATACACCAAGCCTATGGGAAAAATACCATGGTAAATATTGCATAATTAAAGGGCAATCAAACTAATGCATCACCCGTCTCAAACTCTGATCCAGAAGAACTCTCTAACTAGTTGTAAATATTTGAGATATTGTAAAGTAAAATAAAAATATAATAAAATAATAAAATAAAAATAACCCCATAAAAATAAAATAATAAAAAAAATGAAAATGAACAGTCATATTGATCCATGGTATAGAAAACCCATGGTATTCATGTGAAATATAGCCTTTTTAAAGGGGTAAATTAAAGTACATCACATTATATGGTAGATGTGTAGGTGTTAGATGTAATCTAAGATTGTATGTAATGTATGGTAAATAAAAAGTAAACAAAAATAAAGGAGGTATGGTAAATAAAAAGTAAATGTAAATATAAATAAAGCCGAGGTATGGTAAATAAAAAAAATCTCTTTTTATACTTACTCTAGAAGTATGGTAAATAAATAAAAATACAAATAATTTAAATGTATGGAAAATAAACAAAACCTCTTTATATTTACCAAAACTCAAAAAATAAAAATATTTAGGTGAAGCCTATGGGGAAAATACCATTGGCTAAATACCATATTTATAAAAGAGGTATGGTAAATAAATAAATATAAAATAGTTATAAATAAGTATTATAAATAAATAAAAATGTATCAAATAGGATTAAAAATAAACATCTAATTATACACCAATCCTACGGGAATTGCATATTTAAAGGGGTAATTAAAGCAACCTAGATCCATCTCAACTCCTGATCCACTAAGGGGAATTGAACATTGTTCCTCCTTACAAATAATACTTCACTTACAAATTCATTCCAATTGAGCTATCCCAAGGACGATATTGTAGTTCTTACTATTTAGAATGTATTTTTAATTTGTAAATAGATTCCTCTATTCTTAAAAATACCTGAAATATAATTAAAAATTATTACTTTTCTAAGAGGCGCTCTCTAGCTTAGTATAGTAGGATGTTTTAAAGTAAAATCAAAATAAAGTAAAATAACAAAATAAAAATAACCGCGTAAAAATAAAATAATAAGAAAAACGAAAATGAGCTTTCATATTGATCCATGGTATCGAAAACCCAGGGTATTGACCCATGGTATTCATGTGAAATATACCCTATTTAAAGGGTTAAATTAAACTACATCCAATTATAGGGTAGATGTGTAGGTGCTAGATGTAATATAAGATTGTATGTAAACAAATTTAATTTTGGGTCAATTATGATCAATATATTTGTACTAATTATCCTTGCTACTTAACCGAAGTTATATTTATCACCACTATAAGAGAGTTATGGTAAATAAAAAGTAAATAAAAATAAAAGAGGTATAGTAAATAAAAAGTAAATAGAAACATAAATAAAGCTAAGGTATGGTAATTAAATAAAATATCATTTTATACTTATTGGAGAGATATGTTAAAGAAATAAAAATACAAATAATGTAGATGTATGGTAAATAAACAAAATCTCTTTTTATATTTACTCCATAAACCTCTTTATATTTACCAAAAATAAAAAAATAAAAACATTTAGGTGAAGCCTATGGGCCAAATACCATATTTATAAAAGAGGTATGGTAAATAAATAAATATAAAATAGGTATAAATAAGTATGATAAATAAATAAAAATGTATCAAATAGGATTAGAAATCAACATTCCAATTGAGCTACCTCAAGGACGATATTGTAGTTCTTACTATTTAGAATGTAATTTTAATTTGTAAATAAATTCGTCCACTTTTTAAAATACTTGAAATACAATTCAAACTTATTATTTTGCTAAGAGGCACTCTCTAGCTTAGTATAGTAGGATGTTTTAAAGAAAAATAAAAATAAAATAAAATAACAATATAATAATAACCCCATAAAAATAAAATAATAATAAAAATGAAAATGAACGTTCATATTGATCCATGGTATTGACCCATGGTATTCATGTGAAATATAGTCTATTTAAAGGGGTAAATTAAACTACATCCCATTATAGGGTAGATGTGTAGGTGTTAGATGTAATGTAAGATTGTATGTAAACAATTTTAATGTTGGGTCAATTATGATCAATATATTTGTAATAATTAGTATGTTTGTACTAATTATCCTTGTCTCTTAACCAAATTTATATTTATGAACACTATAAAAGAGGTATGGTAAATAAAAATATATTTAAAGGGAGAATTAAACTCTTGATCTACTAAGGAGATTTGAACATTTTTCCTCCTTACAAATAATACTTCACTTACATATTCATTCCAATTGAGCATCAAATAAAGAGGTATGGTAAATAAAAGCACGGGGTGATAAAGTAAAAGAGTTATGGTAAAAAACTGTAAATATAAATATAAATAAAGAGAAGGTATGGTAAATAAACAAAATATGTTGTTATACTTAATTTAGAGGTATGGTAAATAAATAAAAATACAAATAATATAGATGTATGGTAAACCGGCCTAGATCCATCTTAACTCTGGATCTGTCAAGCACCCAGAGGGATCAAATCTCAAGAGGTGCAAACCTCTTTTTTTGAGTGAAAAACTTGAGGAAAATTTTGCATCTCGAGAGATTTGATCCCTCTCGACCCATGATAGATCTAGAGTTAAGATGGATCTAGGCTAGTTTCAGTCGTGTGCGGCCAACGAAAATCTATCGAACATATGATTAATTTTATCAATAATATGTAAATACAGATAATATTAATATAATAATTTTATATATGCTAAATATGTCTTATCTGGTCATTTTAATTTTAAAAGTTTATTGGTTACCTCAATTTTTTGAGATGATAAATATTGTTAATAACTTTAATGATGAAACAATGTTTTTGAATGCAAAGTGACAATGTAATAGTGTTGAATGATATAAAATGATAATAATAAGAATGTAGTCAATTACAAATAGACTTCATTGTGATCAATCTCAAATTATTTTGTTTTAATATTCTTATTGTCACCCTTGTTAGTTTTGTCATCTTTTCATATCGATTATATGAAAAGGCTAATTGAAATAATAAACCATTTAAATATTCAGCTTGAACTATTGTACTAAACATCATACATTGTCTCTCTTTCTCTTCAATATTAATAGGTCGATTTACTATAACACACATATTAATGTACATTCTCAATAATTTTGTGTGCTTACGCTGAAATAAATGCACAATCTTAATCCAGTCACTTTAAAATTAATGTACCATAAATGTACATCCAATTACATCAAATCAAAAATTAGTGTCTACACTGAAATCAATGCACCTAATGCAAACAATCAAATAAGATTACAAAGCAACATATACACTGAAATCAATGCATCTAATGTAGGTAGTCAAATAGGATTAGAAATCAACATCTACACTGAAATAATTTTATCTAGTGCAAGTAAGAAAATAAGGAGAGATGGAGAGAGAGGATGTGAGAGAGTGGAGAGACGGAGGGAAAGAGAGTTGGATTTGGAGGGGGGAGAGAGGGAAGATGATTTCTTGCACTCGATGCATTGATTTCATTGTGGATGGTGATTTCTAATGTAAAGTTTGATAGATCCATAATAATGTAAAATTTTGATATGGTGATTTCTAATTCTATTTGATTTCTTGCACTAGATGCATTGATATCAGTGTAGATGTTGATTTCTAATCTTATTTTTTTACTTGCACTAGATGCATTTATTTCAGTGAAAATACAGATAATATCAAAATCTGGATCGAGAGTAATGTATTTACATAGAGAGTGAGAAGTGGAGAGAGAGAGGGAGTGACAAGGGAGAAATAGAGAGAGTATGTGTATGTTTGGGGGTGAGATAAAGAGAAAAATAAGGAGAGATGGAGGGAATGGGGGTATAAGGAGAGAGGGAGGGACATAGTAACATAGTTGTAGGGTGAAGAGAGGGAGAAAGAGGGAGAGAGAGAGAGAGATATATGTGGGAGAGAAAGGGATAGAGGGGAAGGAAGAGAGAGAGGATGTGAGAGAGTGGAGAGAGGGAGGGAAAGAGAGATGGAGTTGGAGGGGGGAGAGAGGGAAGATGATTTCTTGCATTTGATGCATTGATTTCAGTGTGGATGGTGATTTCTAATCATATTTTTCTTGCACTATATACATTCATTTTAGTGTAAATGTTGAGAGAGAGAGCGAGAGTGTGTTGGGGGAGGAAAGAGGATTGGAGGGAAGAGAGAGAGAGAGAGAGAGAGAGAAAGAGAGGAAAATATGGAGGAAGGTAGGAGAGAAAGGGAGAGAGAGGAAGGACAAGAGAGAGCACATGAGAGAGAGGAAGAGAGTTATGGGGGGGGAGAGAAAATTGGAGGGAAAAGAAAGAGAGAGAGATAGAGATAGAGAGGAAGGACGATAGAGAGGAGGAGAGAGGGAGGGAGATATAAGGAGAGATGGAATTGGAGGGGTAGAGAAGGAGGGAAAAAGGAATACATAGAGAGTGAGAAGTGGAGAGAGAGATTAAGTGACAAGGGATATATGGAGAGAGTGCATATATGTTTTGGGGTGAGATAAAGAGATAAATAAGGAGATATGGTGACAAGGGAGGAGAGAAGGAGAGAGGGAGGGATATAGTCACATAGTTGGAGGGTGAAGAGAGAGAGATATATATATGTGGGAAATAAATGGAGTGAGAGGAAGGAAGAGGGAGGATGTGAGAGAGTGGAGAGATGGAGGGAAAGAGAGATGTAGTTCGAGGGGGGAGATAGGGAAGTAGATGGCGATTTCTAATCCTATTTAATTGTTTGCACTAGATGCATTGATATCAGTGTAGATGTTGATTTATAATATTATTTTCTTACTTGCACTAGATGCATTGATTTCAGTATAGATGTTGATTTCTCATCTTATTTGATTACCTGCATTAGATGCATTGATTTTAGTGTAGATGTTGTTCTGTAATCTTATTTGATTTTTTGCATTAGGTGCATTGATTTAAGTATAGACGTTTATTTCTAATTTTATGTAACTGGATGTACATTGATGGTACATTAATTTTAAAGTGATTGTATTAAGATTGTGCATTGATTTCTGTGTAAGCACACAAAATCATTGACAATGTACATTAATATTTGTGTTATAGTAAATCAACCTATTAATATTGAAGAGCAAGAGAGATAATGTATGATGTTCAGTAAAATAGTTCAAGCTCAATATTTAAATAGTTTATTATTTCAATTGTCCTTTCCATATAATCCATATGAAAATATGACAAAACTAACAAGGGTCACAATAAGAATAGTAAAAGAAAATAATTTGAGATTGATCACAACGAAGACTATTTGTAATTGTCTACATTCTTATTATTTTTTATTTTCTATCATTCAACACTATTACATTGTCACTTTGCATTCAAAAAATTACTTCATCATTAAAGTTATTAACAATATTTAGCATATATAAAATTATTATATTTATATTATATGTATTTACATATTATTGATAAAATTAATCACATGTTCAATAGATTTTCCTTGGCCACACATGACTGAAACTAGCCTAGATCCATCTCAACTCTGGATCTATCAAGAGTTGAGAGGGATCAAATAATTCGAGGTGCAAACCTTTCCTCAAGTTTTTCACTCAAAAAAAGAGGTTTGCAGCTCTAGAGATTTGATCTCTCTTGGCACTTGATAGATCCAGAGTTAAGATGGATCTAGGCTGGTAAATAGATTCATCCATTCTTAAAAATAATTGAAATACAGTTCAAACTTATTATTTTTCTAAGAGGCACTCTCTAGCTCAGTATAGTAGTTGTAAAGTAAAATAAAAATAAAGTAAAATAACAAAATAAAAATAACCCCATAAAAATAAAATAATAAGAAAAATGAAAATGAACTTTCATATTGATTCATGGAAAACCCATGGCATTGACCCATGGTATTCATGTGAAATATAGCATATTTAAAGGGTTAAATTAAACTACATCCCATTATAGGGTAGATGTGTAGGTGTTAGATGTAATGTAAGATTGTATGTAAACAATTTTCATTTTGGTTCAATTATGATCAATATATTTGTAATATTTACGCCGTAAGGTGTTATTATTAATGAAAAACAAAATTTTGTTCTTAATGCAAATCTTATATTATGTTATCAACTTACCATTATTTAAAACATCCTGATGCAATTGCTAGTTAATATATTTGTACTAATTATCCTTGCCTCTTAACCGAAGTTATATTTATGAACTTTATAAAAGAGGTGTGGTAAATAAAAATTAAATAAAAATATAAATAAAGGGGAGGTATGGTAAATAAATAAATATAAAATACGTATAAATAAGTATGATAAATAAATAAAAATTTATCAAATAGGATTATAAATAAACATCTAATTATACCCCAAGCCTATGGGGAAAATACCATGGTAAATAAAAGATACATGGTAAATATTGCATATTTAAATGGGGAATTAAGCTAACCTAGATCCATCTCAACTCCTGATCCACTAAGGGGATTTCAACATTGTTCCTCCTTACAAATAATAATTCACTTACAAATTCATTCCAATTGAGCTACCCCAAGGACGATATTGTATTTCTTATTATTTAGAATGTATTTTTAATTTTTAAATAGATTCGCCCATTTTTAAAAATACTTGACATACAGATCAAACTTATTATTTTGCTAAGAGGCACTCTCTAGCTCAGTATAGTAGGATGTTTTAAAGTAAAATAAAAATAAAATAAAATAACGAAATAAAAATAACCCCATAAAAATAAAATAATAAGAAAAATGAAAATGAACTTTCATATTGATCCATGGTATAGAAAACCCATGGTATTTACCCATAGTATTCATGTGAAATATAGTCTATTTAAAGGGGTAAGTTAAACTACATCCCATTATAGGGTAGATGTGCAGATGTTAGATGTAATGTAAGATTTTATGTAAACAATTTTAATGTTGGGTCAATTATGATCAATATATTTGTAATAATTAGTATATTTGTACTAATTATCCTTCCCTCTTAACTAAAGTTATATTTATGAACACTATAAAAGAGGTATAGTAAATAAAAAGTAAATAAAAATATATTTAAAGGGGGAATTAAACCAGATTAGATCCATCTCAACTCCTGATCTACTAAAGGGATTTGAACATCGTTTCTCCTTATGTAACCTCCTGTTTTTATTCCTTTACATTTTACTTATTGTTACGTGAGTTATTATGACACATTCAGATTGAGTAACAAATGAGGAATTCGTTAGTGACATTAATACATGACTTCTATTTAAAATATTTAATTAAATGATAATTTTATTTGAGTAAAAGGTGAAAGTAACTATGTGGTAAAATATTCCAAGAAATCCAAGAAGAATTATGACAGTTACCTTCATAAAAATGATTTAACTAAAAATCCTAGGAGGGAATGGGGTTCTGTGCAAAAGAGGATGAGGGTTAAAATAGATGATGCTGGTACTGAGTTGTCCAGAGCTGGTGGGAGTACCCGTGGAACTCAGAAGTTCACCCTAGAGGAGAAAGACTGGATTTTTAAATCTTGAGGTGTGCTTTCCCGTCTCATAGAATTACCTTAGGCCTCGTGAGGAGCAAGGGGGGAGCGGAGGACATAATCACCTCACTCAATGTTGGGAGGATCGAAAGTTACTGTGAAAAAACTGTATGCTAAAGTAGGTACATTTCACTATTTTATGGTTACAGTTAATATTTGGAGTATTTAGTACAGAAAAGAAAATACAAAACATATATATACTTGAAAATTTATGTACTGAAAAGAACGAGCAGTAGATTAACTATGCAACTAGTTTTAGAAAATAACAGAACATGCATGATGCATTTCAGGAATGATACACTATTCTTATTTTCTGTGGAATAGGAAAGAATTAAACACCGAAAAAAATAGAAGATTTCCTACTATTAACTTTCTTATTTCAAAAGAAGATGACTGATACTAATATACTGCTGTATAGAATAATTTAGAAGATTTATGTTTGAGATGAATATGTGGAGTACAGGTTCTTAAAGAATATGTGACTATATGATATAGTAGTGAATCTAGAATACACATGATACTGTAATTAACACTGTAAAATATGAGCTAGTGTAGTGTCTTAAGGAAAAATTATAAACCACTGTATCGAGCTTTGTTATAATTCCAGAAATTGTAGGAAAACTAGATATTTTTTTAATACAAGAGAGGTAATATAAAAAATATGGGAAGAATCAGACAAGTGTGGGTTTAGAACCAGAACCTAGCAACGAGGTTTCAGGTCTGATCTCGATTAAACCTCTATCAGAGTCTGGGAATAATATTAAGGGTTTCAATGCAAAACATTTAAACATGATAACCAACTAGAATGCTTCGAAAAAAAAGAGCTAGAACTGCTAGCCTAATAGTGTGAACCAGTGAATTAATAGGAAAATGAGAAATGGTAGTACTGAATTACTAAACCACAGAACAAAACATACCAATTCCAAAATAAGCATTGTAGCATAAACTGTACTAGCCATAATGAAGTTCAAAAGGAATGTTTATAATAGCATCTACGTGAAAACTAGAACTCAAGTTACAAACTAATGATTGTGTGAACATATGATTGTGTGAACATAGTAGGCTTGTACTGAAGGAAGGCTTAAACAAAGTTGCATAATGGAAAACCGGATGACTCAGTTCAGGGGACTAAGACCCTTCTAGACATTAGTTCTATAAAATAACAAAGTGAAAACTCATATAACATTTATAGAATTTGGAAAGTGTCTTAACGTAAATCTAAATCACTACAACAGATCCATATCAAGCAACAAGTCCACGACTGAGACCCATTCATCAATTAGAGTCGAAACAACCCTGCCTGCAAGATACATAGAGGAGGGATAGGGTATTACGAAATGAAGTTTGGATATAAAGCGTGAGGGTTAACCAGAATAGATCCTACCTTGGAATACTGACAGGGGGAAGCCAGTATCAATTCAATATTATGAACAAGCCTCGCGACCACACCAAGTTGTGCCTCGCCGTATACATGCAAAAAATAGAGCAAGGTTGTGAGGAAAAAAACGAAAAGAAAAAAAACTGTAAAACTTATGTGAAATTCAAGTTTAAAACTCTTGTGAAAATTAATTAGCAAGAAATCTTACCTCAGTATCAAGTATTGCAGGAGATGACACCGTAACTGACCGAGCCATGGAGTCATGAAAAATGAGTGCAGAACCTATGAGCATGTTGGAAGGTGGAAGAACTTGCCTAGAAATGGGTTGACAGCAAGATTTGTTCACATGGCGCCGTGAAGATCCACCATTGGTATTAGACTCACTACACCCTGGGAGAGAGTGGAGAAAAACCAAGAACATGCATGCATATTCTATGATCTTTATAAGAGCCCCACAGTAGAGAATTCATGGGAGGAAGAAATTCAGGGTTTGGCAGTGGCAGAGCTAAATCTCGACACCGGCCAAAGCAAAAATGAGACAGTGGCGTGTAGTTACCCTAACCCACCTCCTTTGCCAGATCTCCATTGAAAGCGATGGGTATTAGATCAACGGTGGTGAGGATGCTAGATAACCTAGATAGGTGGAGGCTGTATCACCATTCTTGATGTTTAGATCTAATCGCCATCGTCATAATTTCAACCGTAGACAAAAACATAAATATCTAATAACCCAGGATTCACAAAGTGCAGATAATAACTATTCTATTTGCAGTAAAAATACATATTAAAATCCAAATGTATACCCTGTAGAATTAATACATGTACAACTATATCGTCGTGTAGAAACGGTAGCATTAAGTGTCAAATTTGAATACAAAACTTATACAATGTTTAAACGAGAATGCACTTGTAAGCATTAAAAACCGATGGCTAATGTTTAGTTCGAAAATACATGTAGTAGTAGCATGTGGTTTAATGTTTTGAAATGAAATAGTTACATATAATTAGAATTGTTGTGTGGGATACACATAAGTAAAAAAAAATTGTTTGACAAGTGGTAAAAGTGGTTAAATAAGTAAGTAGATGTGACAAGTGGTATCGGAGCCTAGGTTACAATCTTGGGCCAAATGGGCCAAAACCATTTTTTTGTTATGAATTATGTTAAATTTAATGATTTAATATTGTGTTAATTAAAGGAGAATGTTTTTGTAGTCTACCATGAGAAGAGTATCAAGTCAACACCCACCCAGAGGCATGGGATAACCCATCCTATGACCAATCCTGAGATCAGTCTTGAAATGTGGATGCAACCTAGTGTGGACTAGAATCAACATACAAGTAGAATACTAGAAGAGTAGCAACGACAGACAAATAAGTTGTTGGACATTGTACAACAGTTACAAACATAAATTCTTAAAGTTCACAGTGATAATGAAAGGTTGATGAGAGAACAAGAGAGGATATTGAAGAGTCTTTCGGATAGACAGAATCCTCCCAGTGGACAACCTAGTCCTAAGCGAAACACTCAGGAAAACAGAGAATAGTGCCAAGTAGTACATGATCATGTTGAAGACAGTCAAACACCGAGAATCCATAAAATTCGAATATATAATGAGGTAGAATTTTGAAAGGTCATGGAAGAGCAAGAGATGAAAAATTAGAAGGTAGAATTGCAGGGAGAATTTCGGAAGATCAAGCCTCCTACCTTTGATGGAGAGGCACAAGAAATGGTAGAAGATTGGATAATAAATATGAATTAGTACTTCCAAGTGTATGATTATAACAACAAACTTAAATCTTGCCTAGCCATTTACCAAATGTGGGAGAAAGCAACGCTTTGGTGGGTGGAAGCGAAGAATGTATGAGAGGTGGAAGATCAAAATGTGACTTGGGATGAATTTCAGCAGTACTTTAAAGATAAGTACCTGAATGAATGATTTTATGATGAGAAATCCTGAGAATTTCACGATCTGAAACTGGGTCAAATGACTATGGATGAATTTATAACAAAATTCACGTCTCTACTAAGATATGTACCTTAACTACGTGATGAAAAAGCCAAGGTGCAACATTTTTTGATCAGTTTTCCAATTTATATGAAAGAAAGAATTGAGTTCGTGAATCTTAAAACCATGGATGAAGCGATAAGAAAAGTGCGAATGTGCTATTAGCAGTCCAAGGAAAAGGGAGAAGCTCGGAAAAGTTGGCCACCTCGAAAAGGGCAGAATTTTTTTACCAATAATAGAAATAATAGATCAAGCAATTTCAAGAATGTTGCAAGACATCCACTAAGTAAAAATAATGGCAAAAGCCAAACCAGAACCAAGTGGACTGGGGAAGAAAATCCTAATGAAGCTTCTAGTAGACCGAATATTGGACAACCCCACAAACCTCTGTTGCAATGATGGGGATGCGGAGAAGCTCATTATTTCAAGAACTGCGCACACCAAGGACGGAATGAGGTAGCAGAAAATCTACAAGAAGCATCAACGATGGGGGATGTAGCTCGAAACATACCAAGAATCAATGTAGCACTCGAGGATCGACACGCAGATTATCAGCCAACCATGATAGAATTAGAAGGTAAGATTCAAAACCGAGTTGTTTTTATTTTAGTTGATCCTAGTGCCAATTTGAGATACATACACCCTAATGTAGTTGAAAGTAGTAAATTGCAGGAACAAAAATTTAAAAGGCCATGGCTGGTCCAGTTGGCTACAGGGACTAGAAGACGGGTTCATATCAAGGTACCCAATTGTGAATTGAACATTAGGGACCAACACATAACTGTGGAACTCAATGTTCTACCACTTGGATCTTATGATATATTTCTGGGGATGGATTGGTTAGAGAGACATTGGTCCTTAGTGGGCTGTAAGAATAAGATAATACATTTTAAATCTAACGATGGAAAAAGACAGGAACTGTAGGGCATCAAAAAGCCTTTGAAGTTGAGACCCATTACTGCATCACAGCTAAGAAAATGTATAAGGAAGGGTTGCCACTATATGCAATTCAAGTTGGATTCACCAACACAAAAGATAAGACTGCTATGTTGGAGAATATTCCTATTGTACAAGAATTCCAAGATGTTTTCCCTAAGCAGATTCCAGGGCTGCCACAAAAAAGAGACATAGATTTTACTATTGAATTAATACCTAGGGCAACGCAAAAGATAAGACTGCTATGTTGGAGAATATTCCTATTGTACAAGAATTCCAAGATGTTTTCCCTAAGCAGATTCCAGGGCTGCCACAAAAAAGAGACATAGATTTTACTATTGAATTAATACCTAGGGCAACACCTATGTTCCAGACTCCATAGAGGATGAGCGTACCAGAGTTAACAAAGTTAAAGATGCATTTGCAGGTGTTAGGTTCCTATAATAATAGGGTTCATAAAATTTTGAATTGACTTTCATAGTCTTGTGAATATGTACATACCTTTCTTTTTGCAGGTTGTTTTCCCATATTTTGAAAAATGAAAAAATAATAAAAAATCAAAAAGAGGGTAAAAAAAAATGTCTTAAAAGAAAAATCAAAGGACTTATAAAAAATATAGACCCCAAAAGAAAAAAGAGATAAAAAATAAGACCTGAAAGTGGGCAAGTCCAAATGCCACTACTTTTTACTTTTACGGCAAGAATAATGATTATGTGCAGAGTGTCATTAAATGCCATAATCCATGATGAGTTAAACTGTTTAAACTTAACTGTTGATGTTTTCAATTTCATGTTTTAGATAGTGAATAAAGATTTATCAAACAATTTAATCTTGATAAATTAGTAGATAGGTAGAGAATAATGAGGAGTTCAACAGTTTAATCTGAGCCCTCAGATGAAAAAAGGTAGATTTAGATAGTTTATGCTTTGAAATAATAAATGTTTTAACGTTGAAAGCCTAAATGCACCTGCAAAAATGAAGAAAAAAATGTTAGAATAAAGCTGGGTAGGTAGAAAGCAGTGGAGAAAGCATGTAATAAATAATCATCGGGCAAAATAAGCTGTTAGTCAAATAGGCTCAGAGCATTTCTCTGACTTTTAGGACCAAACCTAAGGCTCTATGACTGTTTAGTTAAAAATATTGAATTCTTATGATTAAATCCTCATTTATCATCATCTATCGTTCATTCATACATAAAAACCCATGTTTCCTAAGTAAGCACACATTCTTGCTTAGTAAAATTGCAATCTGCATATAATTAACTTCATTCCTTCATAAGCATTCATAAAACCCTCAGAATTACATTTAACCCTAAGTATTAGTGAAAGAAATATAAATATGAGCAATGCTTGATTTTATACTATACTTAGAGATATATATGTGTTTTTGTGTTTCACTTCACTCCCCTTTCATATTAAATTTTAACATATTTTATTAAATCCCTAAGGAATACCCTTTCCTAGGTATTAGTTCCCTTATATTTAATAAACCCCATAAAACCCACTATTATAAAATTTTGACCAAAGTATATTATCCCATGTGAATAAATGAAAACCCCAAAATATAAAGCCCTTTGGTCTTAAAAGTTATCATTATTCAAATATCCCGCCCTATAGTTTTTAAACTATTGAAAAAAGGTTGAAAACTATATAAATACAATATATCAACCCACCCATTTTGACAAATGTTTTAAAATAAAACATTTATAACCCACCACATATTAAACCATAGCCACTTATGTATAAATCCCACACCTTTTTATATCGTGATCAAAACATTTGTTTTAAATATATCCCGCTGATATATGAAACTATGGTTTAAACGTTCTTTGAAAACACTTATTTCATAAAGTTTAACCCTTCCGTTGTAGTTAATCCAATGCGGTCACACCTTTCTGCTCCATGCAACTCCTAAAATGATCCCAACCGTTCGCTTCAAACCTTTTATTCCAACAGTTGACGAGCAATATCACATAGAAAACATGCTCCACTGCCCCAAGGTGAAAGCCATGCGAAATGGCCAATTTTCCATTGACCCCTCCCCTCCATGTGGCCCCTTCTGATTCGATCGAGTGAGTTTGGCTTAAAACTACTTACCACTAAAAGGAAACATGATAACCAGCCTTATTTTCATCTATTACACTGCTCTGAAACCACTTCCCGCAATAATGCAACCTGCATTCAATGCAGATTCATACGTTTTAATAAAACCTTTGTATATGCATTCTTCTACCTATCTTTCATGTTGAGACCAGAGTTTCACTTCCCTGACTGTGTAAAGCTGCAAAAAAGCCTCAGATACCCATTTTTACAACCAGAACCTCTGAAATTTCCCAAAAAACTTGTTAAAGATAGCAGAGGAGCTATATCGCTCTAGTTCAACTTCAGAAGCAATCAATTCGACCAGAAGACTAAAGTATACCCTGTTAAAACCTATACCTGCGTCAAAATAGGTATTTTTCTTAGAATTTAACCTACAGTCAATTGAAAAAACCTTTTAAAAGAAAAGAACCTGTCCTAAGATCAAGAAATTGATTAAATTAATTTGTCCAAAAGTCCCAGAAATAAGCAAAACCCTGGAAATTTTTTTCCAGAAACCCTCGAATCCACTGTGCCCCATTGACAAAGGAAATTTAACATTTCTTTATAGTTATTGATCAATTTCAAGCTTTCAAAGGCCAGAAATCCTCTGCGGGTGGCCTATATCTTCTGGAAAACCTTTTTCATCAGAGTTTTAGCCCAATTTGCAGTCAAAGACTCAAAAAACCCCTGTTCTCTGTTTTAGACCAATTGTTAGCATCGAAACTTCATTTGAGAAACCTAATTGATCATAAAAGCCAAAGAAGCATTCTATCTTGTTGAAATTGCCTAATCTAGCCTCTATTATAATAAAATTGCCTCTACAAACAGTTTAAACTTGTAGAAGCTAATAAAGATGCCTAAAAAACAGATTGGAAACAAATTTGAAGGTTCTAAGACTCCTAAAGCTACTCCTGCCATGAATCCAAATACTGCCATCGTATTCAACCCATTGCAGCCCCCATGTGTTGATATTGAGCATACTCCTCTAGTAGACATTGACTAGAAAATAGTTGATCCTATAGTTGAGTTCAATTTGTTAGATATCCACAACTGGTGTTTTGATAAATCCCTAGATGATCAAGAAGATGTTCACATATGGGAATCCAATTTACCCAAATATTTAGTCCCCCTGACTCATCCTTGTCAAGAAATTATGTGAACTATGTCACAGAGTACACATTCACGGTCAAAGCTCATGTCAATGAAAACTAGAAAACTGTTTTTTACCATTACGAGTCTATAAAACAAATGTTGCAGCTTCAACCATACCATCAAACAATACCATTATCTATTGAAGCCCTCACTAAGTTATACATTAACTTAGACTTTCCTAAAAGTTTTGTGATTTTCCAAACTTTCATGCCTCTGCATGTTTGAATTCCAAAATTAAACCCTCCATATTTTACTGCAAATTTCCCTGAAGGTTCAAGGCATGTAATCTCCATGCTTTCCTTCATACTTGGGTATTTCACAGATGAGAATACTTACGAGTCTATCCGAGGAATTTTGTCCACCTTTTCTCCAGGACAGTCACCCTCAGTTATATTTGATTATGCCGATTTTATAGTTGATAGCATCCACTATCAATTGAAAGATTTGCAGCTAGAAGGAGTTTTCAGATATATCTCCTATCTATTCCACTTTTTTCTATTTTTCCATTCAGAGAGTTTTCCAATTTCACTTCATAAGTTGGATATAGAAGGAAAACCTCTATTAGTTGTCTTCTGGACATCTATACTCAGAAAATAAGGGACATAATTCAGTTATTCGGAGTTTGAAGAGTTGTTTTTACATCCATTGACCACCATTTTGACAAAAACAGAGATACCTATAATCAATGAGGAAATGAAGAGAATTTTGTAGCTATCAGAGCAAAGAAAAGTAGGAGATTGGTATTTATATAAGGAATTTACTGAAATCAGAGTTTTTGGTTCTAACTTATTGCCCTACAAGTTACCTAAGCATCCATATATGAGGATATTTTCCTTAGAATACATTAGACAGATCCTGAATTCAGATTCAATTAACTTTATGGCAGCCAAGAAAAATACCCAATTTAAACTCAAAAATCAAATTGGGCCTGTCATATGTAATCAAAGAGAAGCAGAAAAGGAAGCAGCAAGTCAATTACTATAATTCAAATTAGAAGAAAGGTTCCCATGGAATTATGATCCACAAGGGATCTTAAGTAAACTAAGGGTAAATTGTAAATTGACACCCTTTATCCATGAGTCAAAGCTATATATAGAGAAATTTGCTAATCAAATTGATTGGGTTGAGAATACTTTAATAGAGGTAGTAAACCAAAGGAATACTAGTCACCCTTTGGAAGTTTCCAAACAGCCAGAGACATCCACTAAAAGAATCAGAGAAGAAGGAGCTTATACTGCAGAAACTACCACAGAAACAACGTTTAAAATCATTTACAATAAGAGGCCAAAACTGGATACAACAGGTAAAAGCAAGACAACCATAGATTTTGAGGAAACACAACCCTTGAATACCAACACTACATCGACAAATACCAATGTAGCCACTGTTATCATTAGTGAACCAAATCAGAATCAAGAACAGTTGAATAATAAAGATGCACAGATAATGGAAAGGAAGCAAAGTATGGAAGTTTCTTCCTCACATTCAGCTGAGGAGAAGGATTTAGACATTAAGGAAAAATACAAGCAAATCAAATTGAAGAATGAGGAAATTAAGACTGGAATATATTCTCAGTTTTTGAAGCAGAAGCCAGGTAATCAAAATTGATTCTTATCAACCTTTGATTATTGAACTCAAAAATTGATTCTGTCAGTTTTACAGCCCACTGTACCAGTTCCAAAGACAGTGGCTGATTATAAAAAGGTTGATATGGAAGTAGCCACAGATAAAATCCATGAGTTGGATCAGATTGAATTTCACAGGCAGACATCTGAGATTCTCTATTCCACAGTGACAACTAAAGCTCTGAGTGCTAATAGACTTCAAAATACCATTTCTAATATGCAGGACCAAATTAATATGGATAAAGCTTCACTATATGCAAAGGATCTGAGGATAAAGGCCTTAGAAGAGTTAGTATTGCAGGTAGGATATGATCTTACAAACATCAAAGCAGCTGAAGCATTGGTTAAAAATAAAAATGAGGACATAGCTGCCTTGAGGAAACAGCTCAAGCTTCATCAAGGAGAGCATCCTCAAACAAAGGAAGTTTTACAGGATCAAAAAGAGAAATATGAAATGATGAGCTTGATACTTCTACTAACAGCTCAAATCAAGGAAATGGAAGTACAAATGGATCAAGTTGTCCAAGAAAAAGAAATAGTTAAGGAACTAGTCATTCCCTCTGTTATCCCAGTCATCACAACAGCAGTACCATCTACTTTAGGAGATAAATTGGCACTAAAAGAGCCACTGGCCACTGCATTGCCAGTGACTTCTTCAACAACTTCAGTAACTGAATCCTCTACAGTAGCAACAGTGGCCAATGACTTCTTCAATAACTTCAGTAACTGAATCCTCTATAACAGCATTACAACATATAGATAATAGCAGTCAATTTGTAAAATAAATGGAAGATATGTCCTTGAAAACCAATGAAATCAATAGATTAACAAAGATAATTGAAAATCTTGAGAATTCTACTAAATTGGCTCAAATCAATGCA
Organism: Pinus albicaulis; assembly: GCA_034641835.2. NCBI lineage: Eukaryota > Viridiplantae > Streptophyta > Pinopsida > Pinales > Pinaceae > Pinus > Pinus albicaulis. Next base: position 100,992 of record JAXQQM020061129.1, on the reverse strand, counting down.
AAGACACATGAACAGAAAGCCTTAAGATTAAGTGAACAGCTCTATAAATTGCAAAGTGAGTTGGATTTAACTGAACAAGTATCATATATCAAGAATGATCTATGGAACAATATAATTGTGGCCATTCATGATGTTTGGGAATCAATTCAAGTTAGTTTTGAACAAAGAGAATTACTGGTAGCAGCAGAAACTGAGATTCAGAAAACACAAGAAGAATTGGCCAATAAACCAGAACAAGCTATGAAGCTTATCACTTTCTTGAACAGCAAGAATAGAAAGGAATTAGAAGAATTGAAGATCAATGACAGAAAAACAACTATCCTAGAAATTAGGAAAGTTACCACAAAAAGAAATTTGATGAGACAACTAAAAGAGAAATGTGAAATTATGAATACTACTATAATAAGATTCATGGTTAAATTCACAAATTTGAGGCAAAAAGGATTTCCTGATATCATGGTGATTAATGATAAATTAATGCCCCAAAATTATTATGACAAGAAGATTAGAGATTTCGCTAAAGAAAGGGTAAACAAGCCAACAGGGCAATGCATTCCAACAGGAAAAGTCTTATTGAAGAACTTTGAAGACTTGCTTTACTTGCAGTATGAAATCAAGCACTTATTTTTTATCAAACCCACCTTTACCATGTATACAAAGGCTGATGAGAATTTTAGGAAACTCAAGAATATTCAAATCCCTAAAAATGAGGATTGGAAAGCATTGACTGATTTTCTATGAAGAATGAAAAGAAAACAAATGAGGAAGAAAAAAATCTGATTACTGTTTTCACTGTCAAAAAATATTTTACAGCGGTCAAAGTAGTTTACTGAAGGTTAAAGAGTATCAGTGTGAAAGTGTATAAGTGAGAAAGAGTGTCAGTGAAGGCAAGTCAAAATCATGAAAATATCTAAACAGCCAGCATGCAGGACACATAGGCAGTTAGCAGCCTCTTGTCATCAAAACAGTTATATTTATTTTGAATAAAATAGGACAACTTGTCTATTTGTTAAGAAACTGTCCCTATTTTTGATGTAAATATATTTATTTTCCTAAGTTAATTCCTAGAATTCATATAGGATATTTTGTAATACATTTTTGTATAAATAATTCACTCTAAGAATTATTTTGGTGTGGAATAAAATTGTTGAAGATTACTATAGATATATTGTTGACTTGAAGGCTGTGTGTTTCGACTTTGAGTAGCAGACTGGATCACCTACTGGGCATCATACTTCAGTATCCCTGTGATAAGCTATCTGGAGTGAAGTACTCTCTAAAATTTCCATTTGTAATCTTGTTTTGTTACATGCATACATCTGTGTTTTAATTCTAAATCTGAATGTATAACTAGGAGTATTACTACAGGACATGTTAATAGCACCATGTTTTTAACTAGTTATCATTTCTTTGTTTTCTTCTGATTTCCAGTGTAGGGAACCCTTAATTGCTCCCTATCCCGTTTGACCTCCATCTACTACTTCCCTTTTCTGGATCAAAGGATCCTTAAGTGCCCTTTATCCCAATCATACCACCTCAAAAAAAAATTTCCATAATCTCCAAGGGTTATCTATCTTGCCCTGAAGACATTTGACCTTTTAGGCCCTGATCCTAGTTCTGCTAGCTTGATTTAGACTCCATAGCCCAATGGACAAGTAAATTTCCCTCTATTCATCCCTTCCAATGATTTTTTCCCACCAAAACAATCAATCAAAACCAAACTGCCCATTCATAACTAGCCTAACATTTACAAAATCAAACAAAGATAAATTATAAAGAGAGAGCCCTCTCTAGACCCTAGAAAGGCTAGATCCTAGAGTTTGAAGTAGGTTTTTGGTTACCTCTGTTAGTGTGAGTATTTGCATACTTCCACCAGGGATAAAAAAAAAATTGCATGTGCATCTTAGGTGTCCCATTTTGAAGAAATTTTCAATCATTCCATTAGGTCATGATATAAAATTATTCCACTGGTGGGTGTCCTCATCAGGTCTGTGTTTCAGAGAATTTTTCCATATCATTTTTAGTATCAAATCATGTTCTAAGTGTTTCCATTAGAAAGAGCCCGGAAATATCTTTCCAACGGTATATTATATCCTCAGAACTGACTCCTGGATTGAAATTTATGCCTAAGTGAACAAAAGTCCCCTATACCCTAACCTTTCCCCTTTTCCCGTTTCATCCTAAAACTTTATTTCATTAAAGTTTAATGTTTTTCTTTATAAAACCCTTTCTCCCCCTTATGATTACATAATCGCATTACAAAGTCTTTATTATAAGACCCTGATGCGATTTAATTAACCACTTCCCCTCCATACCTTTTAAACTTTATAATAAAGTTTATAACCCCCGCCAGTCCGATGTAATCCCTTTATGTTTTCCTGATCGCAATCACAACATTTAGTAGATGAACTCCAATTGGACCCTTGTAAAAAGCTCCGATGTTATTGGACAAACCCCGATCCAATTTAACAAACCACTTCCCCTCATGCCTTTAAACTTTAATATAAAACTTTAAAGTTTTGCATTGAAAATCCATACCTCCAATTGAGCCCCGCCCGATGTTATCCTGACCATTGATCCGATCAACGATCCGACGGCCTGTATGCAATTGGTGCTTTCAAATAATCCCCTCCTATTGACTCCTCCCGATCGACTTCACCCGATTACTCCTCCGCCGTCGATCTTCCCATTCGATCAAACAACCTACAAGTCGTTGCGCCCATCGCAATCAGCATTTCTAAATAAGACTTTGCCTCCGCTCTCCTCCGATCTCCCAATTCCAATTGACCTTGGGTCCCACCATATAAACTTCTGCCCATTCATAATAAGAGCACCCTTCCCTTTTTAAACCTCAAACTTTATTTTATTTCTTTTTACAAGGGATTTCCCCATGCACCATGATATGATTCAATCACATCGGCAAAATCCTCTGGCACATCACATTTTGCTCCACTCCGACCTCCCGATCCCGATTGTGATTTATACCCTGGTCCCACCTTAAAATCCCTCTGCTATTTCAATGAAAAATCATTCTTCCCTTTAGAAAAAGTGAAAAACCATTTTCATTTGCTTTCAAAGGGATTTCCCCTCTCTATTATTATACCACCCCATCGGGCCTTTGCAATCGCATCAGAGCTTTTCGTGCTTTGTTCCAAATATATCCAACCCTCTGATCCCGATTGCAATGACACCATCGCAACATGTATTTTCAAATGTTTATTATATGTTGCATCCCCTTTTCCCCATTGATTCCGATTTGCGATTTCGATTTGAACCCCGCCTGCTTTCCATTTGCTCCTTCCATTCAAAATGGGTTTTTCCCTTCACTTGAAGGCATAATTTCATTTTTATAATTTCAAAGTCAATTTTCCTCAAAGAATAAAAACAGTGAGAAATAGTCAAAGGGCCAAGGAACTAAATATGAAACAGTAAGACATCTTCGGCAACGGTTTAAAAGAGATTTATTCTACAGATTTCTTCTTCTCATTCATTGGATGTAACAGTGAATCTTCAGATGGCTCAAAACGTATTACTATTCCTTCTTTTCAGGGGCAGTTTGTTGGTTTCTTTCCCATATTCCAATTTTAGTTCTGAGTTGGTAAAACATCTCCCTTTTTCTGGGGATCTATCTCCCCACATTTCAGTCTATTTAATGTAATTTTTTTAGCCATTTGTGATCAGTTTGTAAATCAGTAAGGGAATTGTGTGGAAATCAAGGAGGACGCTCTGTGATTCCATTGTAACAGTTTGGATAGGGAATTAATAATATATGCAGCTCTAATTTGTGGGATCTATGTGGTATTAATTTTAGCATTTTTTTTCTCCTTTGTGTTCATATGTAAATTTGTTATGTTCACCTTTCATCCATAAACATTTCTGGTTGAATGCTTTCAAGATAGATAGGTAGAATCCACTTTTAATGCTCTGCCTTGGGAAATCATTCAATATTCTGTGTTTTCTTCTGTTTGAAAAGGATCCATCTCCCATGCCTTTTTCAGCTCCTCACCAGTCTTTCCATTCCATCATTATTTAAACTTAATTGCTAAATTTCTTGCCTACCTTGCCCCATGAAATAGCCTGTATCCCTGATTTAATTCCCTGATTCAAACTGATCCATTTGTTCCATACATCCCTGAAAAATTCGTTCATTTAAAACATTTCCTATCATTATACCTAGCCTAATATCAGTCCATAATTGTATTTTGTTGAATATATTTTTGCAGAGAGAGCCCTCTCCTAACCTTGTAGGGCTCGCTACAAGGCTGAGCGTGGTTTAAAGGTTGCCCTGATTTGCCTTTCTTCAGCCTGAGGTTCAAATTAGGTTCTAACATTTCTGGCAACCACACTGGGGAATCAAAATATCATATCTAAATCCCCAGTAAAGAACGATAAATTTTAGATCTGATTGCTGATGGTGAACAACAGTTGGATACATATAAAGGCTGAATTATTCACCTGGCGACTCCATTCACTGAAAGTTCCAGAAAATTAATCCTTCATGGTGACTCCACTGCAGGAAGATCAGTAGCTTAATTTTTTTTTTAAGATGGAAAGTGTTGCGAGAAGGTATGCTCCCATGAGCCGAGATCATATTCCAGGTTTCCCAAATAAAATGCCCAAGGTGAATTGGCTTCAGAATTTACCCATGTTAAAAAATGTGAAAGGTAATGATGTTTCTCTTCATCTAGTGAAATTTCACATCCATGTGCATAAATTAAGGATTGAATTTCCTGAATATTGCTTGATGAAGATTTTCATGGCTACTCTGGAAGATGAAGCTCGATCTTGGTATGAAAGTTTGCCCCCTGCTTGTATTTATAGTTTAAAATATTTTCATACAATATTCTTTGAAAGGTACAAAGAATCTTGTCCATCTTTAATGTTAGTGAAAAATTGTTGTAAACATGTTAATAGTTTCATTGAAAATCCTGAGAATTTTTATGGAGATGATGAATTCATGAATGAGGAAATCATGGAAGCCCTGTATGAGAATCCATTTCAGCAACATACAGAAATTTTAGAGGATGTTTATCAAGATCAGCAGGTTGAAGATTTTTATACAGTTGAAAATGATGGAAGAAAAGGTTTAATTTCATATCTGATTGAAATAAAGGACAAGATGCAGGAAAATGATGTTCTAGTCTCAGATAGTGATAGAGTTAAATCAGATCTAGATTCAAAATATGATGATGATGAGTATGTTGTTCCCGATCCCATCAAGGAGTGCTCTATTGTTAAGGACACCTCAAATGAAGAAAACAGAGTTACAGACCTAAACACTCTCATCCCATCAGAACTAGATCTTCACAAGGAGGTAATCCATTCCCTCTATGAAAAACAAGATGAGATCTTCGTTCAAATAAGTGTAAAATTTTCTTTGGATGAATCTGTGGTAGATGATAGAAATGACAGTGTTGGATCTCAAGAACCATCTGAAGTTTCTTCTCTTATGACTGACGAATATGATGAGAAACATGACAATCTGGTTGTCTTATCATATGAAGATGACCAAAAATATATTCAGATTACAAAAGATCAGAGCATTCAGGACTGCCATTCAGATTCTTCTTCCTATGTCTCATGTTTCGAAATGTTTTTTCAAGAGGAAATCTGCTCATCTACTTGTTTAGAATTTTTTGAAAACCAGGAACATACTCTTACAAAGGTACATTTTAAAAGAGATCAGAATCAAGAGAAAAATACACCTTGTTTTTTCTTCAGCAGGAGGTAAATCTTCATGTTTTTCAGGATCTAATGGAAAATCTATTGCAGTCGGTAGTGAAGGTAATTATTGCAGTATTCAGTGATGAAGGAGATCATGGTCAACTCTGCTTTTGGATGCCCAGTTGCAAGTATCTATTGTTGTCCAAAGCATCTGATCAGGAGAATCAGTCAAGGAGGCATTTGCTTGATTGGTTACATTGGCATTTTAATATAGCCTAATGGTATATTGTCTTGTAAGAAACACAGGTAGTTGTCATCAGGATTTGAAACTCTCAAGTCTTGGTCATGTACTGCCATCAAGCTTAAAATCTTAAGTGTTGTCTTAGTTAGCTTTTTGTCAGTTTTTGTTGAGTCAAGTTTCTTTCAGTATTCAGTTTGGTTTTCAGTTATTGACTCGATGCCCAATGGATAAGGCTACTAGGTCTACGGTGTTCTTGACACCTCGAAGGAGATATCATCCCCATTGGAGCCAATGTTAGTGTCAGTATTTGCATACTTCCACCAGGGATCAAAACACATTTGTATGTGCATCTTAGGTGTCCCATTTTGAAGAATTTTTCAATCATTCCATTAGGTGATGATATAAAATTATTCCACTGGTGGGTGTCCTTGTCATGTCTATGTTTTAGAGAATTTTTCCATAAAATTTTCAGTATCAAATCATGTTCTAAGTATGGCCATCAGAAAGAGCCCGGAAAGAGCTTTCCAACGGTATATTATATGCTCAGAACTGACTCCTGGATTAAAATTTATGCCTAAGTGAACAAAAGTCCCCTATACCCTAACCCTTCCCCTTTTCGCATTTCTTCCTAAAACTTTATTTCATTAAAGTTTCATGTTTTTCTTTATAAAAACCCCTTTTTCCCCTTCCGATTACATAATCGCATTACAAAGTCTTTATTATAAAACCCCGATGCGATTTAACTAACCACTTCCCCTCCATACCTTTTAAACTTTATAATAAAGTTTATAATCCTCGTTAGTCCGATGTAATCCCTTTGCCTTTTCCCGATCACAATCGCAAAATTTAGTAGATGCACTCCGATTGGACCCTTGTAAAAATCTCCGATGCGATTGGACAACCCCCGATCTGATTTAACAAACCACTTCCCCTCATGCCTTTAAACTTTACTATAACACTTTAAAGTTTTGCATTGAAAATCCATACCTCCGATTGAGCCCCGCCCGATGTTATCTTGACCGTTGATCCGATCAACGATCCGAAGGCCTGTATGCAATCGGCGCTTTCAAATAATCCCCTCTGATTGACTCCTCCTGATCGACTTCGCCTGATTACTACTCCGCCGCCGATCTGCCCATTTGATCGATCGGCCTACAAGCCATCGCACCCATCGCAATCGGCGTTTTTAAATAAGACTTTACCTCTGCTCTCCTCCAATCTCCTGATTATGATTGACCTTGGATCCCACCATATAAACTTCCGCCCGTTCATAATAAGAGTTCCCTTCCCTTTTTAAACCTCAAACTTTATTTTATTTCATTTTACAAGGGATTTCCCCATGCACCATGGATATGATTCAATCGCATCGGCAAAATCCTCTGGCACATCACATTTTGCCCCGCTCTGACCTCCCGATCTCGATTGCAATTTATACCCTAGTCCCACCTTAAACGCCCTCTTCTCTTTCAATGAAAAATCATTCTTCCCTTTATAAAAAGTGAAAAACCATTTTCGTTTGCTTTCAAAGGGATTTCCCCGCTCTATTATTATATTACCCCATCGAGCCTTTCCAATCGCATTAGAGCTTTTATGCTTTTTTCCAAATATATCCAACCCTCTGATCCCAATTGTGATGACACCATCACAACGTGTATTTTCAAATGTTTATTATATGTTGCATCCCCTTTTCCCCATTGATTCCGATTTGCGATTGCGATTTGAACCCTGCCTCCTTTCCCTTCGCTCCTTCCATTCAAAATGGGTTTTTCCTTTCACTTAAAGGCATAATTTCATTTTTATAATTTCAAAGGAAATTTTCTTCAAAGTCAGTTTTCCTCAAAGAATAAAAATAGTGAGAAACATTCAAAGGGCTGAGGAACTAAATATGAAACATGAAGACATCTTTGGCAACGGTTTAAAAGAGATTTATTCTACAGATTTCTTCTTCTCATTCATTGGATGTAACAACGAATCTTCAGATGGCTCAAAATGTATTACTGTTCCTTCTTTTCAGGGGCAGTTTGTTGGTTTCTTTCCCATATTCGAATTTCAGTTATGAGTTGGTAAAAAAAATCCCTTTTCTAGGGATCTATTCCCCCACATTTCAGTCTATTTAATGTAATTTTTCAGTCATTTGTGATCAATTTTTAAATCAGTAAGTAAGGGAATAGTGTGGAAATCAAGGAGGATGCTCTGCACTCCCATTGTAACAATTTGGACAGGGAATTAATAATATATGCAGCTCTGATTTGTGGGATCCATGTGGTATGAATTTTATCATTTGTTCTCTCCTTTGTGTTCATATGTAAATTTGTTATGTTCACCTTTCATCCATAAACATTTCTGGTTGAATTCTTTCAAGATAGATAGGTAGAATCCATTTTTAATGCTCTCCCTTGGGAAATCATTCATTATTCTGTGTTTTATTTTGTTTGAAAAGGATCCATCTCCCATGCCCTTTTCAGATCCTCACCAGTCTTTCCATTCCATCATTATTTAAACTTAATTGCTAAATTTCTTGCCTACCTTGCCCCATGAAATAACCTATATCCCTGATTTAATTCCCCGATTCAAACTGATCCATTTGTTCCATACATCCCTGAAAAATTCATTCATTTAAAACATTTCCTATCATTATAACTAGCCTAATATCAGTCCATAATTGTATTTTGTTGAATATCTTTTTGTGGAGAGAGCCCTCTCCTGACCTTGTAGGGCTAGCTACAAGGCTGAGCGTGGTTTAAAGGTTACCCTGATTTTCCTTTTTCAGCCTGAGGTTCAAATTAGGTGCTAACAACCTCTAGATTTCTTTGACTAAAAACCAAAATCCCACAACTGAATTTACTAGAGTGATAACATACTGGCAACCATACTAGGGACTTAACCAATCCTCAGTCATAAGAATAGTCTTGAAGGAAAAATATTTTATTCATCCTTTTATTTCAAGATTGCTTTTATAGGTTGTGGGTATTGGAAAATTGTAATTCTGGCTTCTAGGAAAACCTACTATACTAGGTCTAACCCGGATCCTAACCCTTCTGTCATAGTAGATAAACCAGAACGAATGGGAAAAAAGAAAAAGAAAATAGAAAACTTAGAAGCTGAAGTATCATTAATAAGAGTCAATTCATTACCTCAAGAATTAGTTAGTTTTTAAGATATTGATTTTGATCTGAAATTTGAGCATTCCTTATTTAAAAGAAAATCTGAAAATGATTTAAAAACTACTGTTTTAGACCCTGCTTTTGTTTCATTTTTTAATACAAAACAGAAAATTATTACAGCAAGTTCTAAATCTAAGAAAGTTGAATATCAGACTAAAGTTGAAGAAATTAATGTTACAATTCTTAATGATATTGATGGAGCTATTGAATTAGCTCAATTTTTTACTTATGCAAATAAACCTCCAGTTTCTCAATTACACACCACAATAATACCAGCTGTAGATTCATCTCTGTATGTTGTCACATCATATATAAATACCACTCCCAACTCATCCATAGATCCATTTATCCCTAGACTACCTTTGCAACCTAGAATACTTTTTCCACCATCCACTTCATCCACTGTACCCACTAGTTTACCTTCTGATTTTGCAAATATATCATTTTCATTTCCTAGTAGTTCCACTCTTATCCCAATATCATTTCCCAGTACTTCTGGTACAATTTTCAGTTCATCAGCTATCATTTCTAGCACAGCTCCAAGTTCTTCTACTAGACCTCCTAGTCAAACTAAGCTTTTAGCAATGGCTATTAGATATGCTTTTCTTGTCTTACCTCAACAGTTGCATGACATGCCTCAAGATTATCAAAACAAAATACCACTGTTTGATGATACTACACAATATACTTCTTAGCAACACATAACTAAAATGATAGACTTCTTTGAAATTTATGAAATAGATTAATTAGTTGTTCAAATGAGATTTCTTGCTCAAACTTTGACTGGAGAAGTAACGAAATGGTTTAAAGATCTAGCTACTGGTAGCATAACTGATTTAGCTGTATTTTTTACAACATTTTGGAATAAATGGGAAAAGAAAAAGAACCCCCTTCAAATATTATCTGAATTTGATACACTAAAAAGAGCCCCAAATGAGTCAATTCAGGATTTCTGCACTATGTATAATAGTGTCTATAATTCTATCCCTGCAACTCTTAAACCTACTCCTTATTCTGTTCTGCTCAAATTCCCTGATGGATTTGATGCATATATGGCTTATCAATTAAGGGACAGAGAAGCAGAAACCTTAGAAAAAATGCAAATAGAAGCTGTTAGTGTAGAAATAAACATATTAGCTAAAAAGGCTAGACTCGGAAATGAAATAAGAGTGACTATCAAGGAAGAAAATTAAAATTCAGATGAAAAAATACATAGTCTAGCTAAAACCTTAGAAATAATGATGGATAGACTAGATAATATAGATAAAAGACTCCATTGGGATAATCAACAACAGATCAGAAATCCCAACTTTAGAAAAAACATAAATCAAGGAAAAGCAAAAGAAACAGGCCCAGACCAAACAATAAGGCCTGCATTCCAAGAGAACTATGCTGAGAGTTCTCAGAATAATGATGAAGATGAGGATTCAATAAATAATTTAATGTGAATAGATGATAACAATACTATTTTCCTCACTCGGGAAGATCAGGAATTGTTTGAGCTTCAACAACTTAAATTAGAGTTCAGTGAATCTTTTGATTATAAACAAGTTATGACTTTGCCATAAATGAAATACATAGTCAGTATAACCTCAGAATTAAGAAAAACAATGAGTCTTCTACTAAAAAAACTTCTCAAAATCAGAATAAGAAAACAGTAGAAGCCCCCAAAACAATTTTTTTGCAAATTCTCCGAAGGGAAAACAAGAAAAGCTCCAATTCTCCCCAAAACATTTCTAGTCCTAAAAGAGCATCAAGTCCTAAAATTGTTGATATTACTGATGAAGTGGCTCAAGCCTCAAAAGACACACAGAAATCTGTTGTATCAAAAGCCTTTAACTCTGTTAAATCAACAAATTTAGATCCTAAAACACCTTCTGTTGATCCTAAATCAGTAGATCCAAAAATTGATAACTCAAAAACACCTGTTGATAGTTCCAAGTCTGAAAAAAATTCTATTTTCTCTCAAAAAACACTTGAACAGAAAATTAGAAGCAGCAAAACATAGGAAACTCAGACAGAGAATATCAAATCAATTGAAAATAAAAACATAACTGTAGAAACTCAAGACAAACCAAGCCAAACTACAGCTAATAAAGAAGAACTGATTCAAATCAGTAAGTCTCAACCTACATTTAATATTCAAACATAAATTTCTAAGTTGAAAATACCAATTCCATTGACTGAATTGGTAAAACATGACTTATACAAATCAACTATAACTGAAACATTGAATATGAATGATGGTGAATATTCTATTAATTTGAATGATGATCAACCAGAGTTGATCTTTGGCCCAGATGTGAATGGAAAACATGCAGATGGAGCAGTCCCTCCATTTTATATCAGTATTACCATTCATGATCAAATTCTACATAATGCTATGGTAGATTATGGAGCTTCCCACAATTTAACGCCTAAAGCCATTATGGAAACTCTAAATTTAGAAATAACAAGGCCTTACAAAGATTTGTTTTCATTTTACTCGACTAAAGTTAAATGCTTAGGATTAATCAAAGACTTATGTGTAACATTAGTTCAGTACCTTGGTAAGAGCATATTAATGGACATTTTAGTAGCTGATATCCCTCCTAAATATGGAATGTTACTTTCTCACTCATGGGGAGCAAAGTTACATGGATCTCTACAACTGGACATGAGTTATGCTACTATCTTGGTGTTTGGTCAACCTAAAAAGTTATATAGAGAAACATTGATGAAGTATATGGTCAGTAGTGCTGAAAGATCTATAAATTTTCCAATTTACACTACACCAACTGATCTTGATCCTTTTATCCCGTGTAACTCTGAAACTGATAAAATCCAGACTGAACTAATTGACAAGAAGAAAGAACCAAAAAAATGATAATATATTTTATCAATCACTGTGGAATTTAGATTTTTATGGCTCAGTTAACAAATTAGAAGCAGAAGTAGGAGTTTGGATAACAAACCTGGAAACCAACCACTCAGAAGGCCATGCTTTCAGGATTAATTTCAAATGTAAAAATAACATGGTTGAGTATGAAGCCTTAATTCTAGGACTTCAAATCATTCGAAACTCAGGAGGACAACGAATTTTAATCATGGGAGATTCAGAGTCAATCATAAAACAAATAAATGGAGATTATTCTGTTCATAATCCAAGACTAGGCCAATACAGACACACTGTGCTAGATTTAATTGATGATTTATTGGAATGTAAATTTACTACTATACCTAGAAAAAAAAATATACAAGCTCATTGTCTAGCTACCTTTGCTAGTACATGCAATTTACCATTTCAACCAAATCACAGATATACTACTGAAGTCAAGCATAGGCCAATAATTCCAGATAATCTTAAATATTGACAGATTTTTTCTCAGGATGAACAGATTTACAGGTGTCTGAACAACGAAGGATAATTTCAAAACTCTATGATAGAAACTGATTGTGCAATAGATAAGGATTTGGATTGTGAAATAGATTCAAATAACTTATAAGTAAATAGAATGAAGTTTGATAAACCAACTAGATTTACTTAAGCTGACATAGATAGCTTAGAGAAAGTAGATGTTGAAGAAATTGTTGATGATGAATCTGACATTTTAAACCTCAAAGATAATTTCTTACCTAAAGACTTAACACCTTTAGAAGATATTTTTGACTCCAATGATGTAGCTAGAAAACCAAAAATGGAGCCAGTAAGATCTGACATAGAAGAATGTAATACTGGTACAGAATTGAAGCCTAAACTAATAAAAATTTCCAAAAACTTACCTCAAGAAGAAAAGGATAAATATATTGAGCTTTTAAAGGAATATCAGGATGTGTTTGCTTGGAGTTATGAAGATTTAAAATCTTATGATACAAACATAATCCAACACAAATTCCAATAAAAGAGGATCAAAATCCATTCAAACAAAAGTTGAGGAGAATTAACCCTATACGATTACCTTTGATAGAAAAGGAAGTTAAAAGAATGTACGATGCCCAGATTATTCCACCAATCAGATACTCTGATTGGGTTGACAACCTAGTTCCAACTAGAAAGAAAACAGGTGAAATTAGTGTTAGATGATCCAAATATGTTAATATAAACTTAGGATAAAATATTTATTAAATTAGATATTTAATAAATATTAGAGAATAAAAATATTTATTAAATTGAAATATTTAATAAATATTTGAGATACTTAGAAATATAATTTTGTTTTTAAAAATAGGACTCTAGAATAGAGTCGTTTCCTAGGCTCTAAGTTAGGAATAATGTTAGTAGAATAGTTAGAAGGTCATTTATTGTAAATGGACACTTGTTGGTTTTCCAAGAGATCCATAACAAAATTAAGTTTGGACATTTTTCTTATAAATAGGTTAGTCTCCTATTTCCAAGTTAGTAGAATTTTACGTTTGTAAACTCTGCAAATTTTTATGTAATTTCTTTCCCATAATCAATAAAAGTATGTGTCTGAGGACACTTTTGCATTAATGTGGTATCAGAGCCATCAGTAATGCAGATGAGGTGAAGGTGGAGTTTTTCAACTCAACAGACTTTTGAGAAAAGAAATTGGTATGCAATCTATTAAATTTTTTTTGAGAAAATAAATTTAATTGTGATTTATTTCTAAAGTTTTAAATATGAATATGTGCCCTTTTCAAACATCCTAAATACTACATTACGACATTTCTACGTCTTGAATTCTGAATTTAACATTTGAATACCATTTGTTGTATTATTTACTTGTTCACTTCCTCTGGTTTATTGACTCCGATTTGAATCAGAGAAGTAGTTGGGTACTGGTTTGATTTTGACATTTTGTAGCCAAGGATGATCCCTCGAACATACCACTTGATACGCTCTCCTTGGCATCCCTTCACTGTGTTGATCGAAACCGCTCAATACCCTACTGCCCTCGCAAACAGATGATCGAATCCCCTCAAAACCCTCGTAAACCTGGTATATCTTCTTGTCGTTACTTTTTTTGCAATATTTGAAGCTCCTCTAGGGGACTATTGATTGCAAAGTAAATGGGACAAGAAATCACATCCTTCATAATTGCCATTTTTTCCAGGTTTCATACCCACATTATTTAAGTGTTCACTGTTTAATCATTTTGAAAGGACGTTTTTTTTATAATGAAATTGCAATAGCCATTGCTGACTCCCTATGCATTGTGAGAAATCGAGGCGAGTACAATAGTGAGCTCCGGCCTCCAACGGTCATCGAACCGCCATTCAAAGCTTCCTGCATCACCAGTGCCCCCCGAAAAAGAATTCTTATTCGTGTTCTGTTGGTTATCATATCCATTTGAAAAGCATGAATTACAGCTCAATGATGCTGCAAATGATGATCCCTCGTCGATCTATTTTTTTATTGACAAAGAAGCGTTGTAGAATTATGATCTCTATGATCTCCCAACCTCAAAAGCAAATAGATGTACGAGCCTCTAAAAAAACCTGTAGTAGAGGGAATTCGACAAGGTGGGATTCGTGAAGTGCTAGGGACGTTTTGAAGTGTCGAATTCTGCAGGGCATTTACAATGAATTACTACAGGTCGAGGTGTATATTAAAGCAATTGTGATAGCCGTGGGAAATAAAATTCAAGCAGAATTCCTCGGTCTTGACAATTATCAAACTTACTCTTTCTTGCATCCCTTGTTGTAACAAGGATCAAATCTTTTAATTCAGGACGGTGTAATCAAAATAGTGGCTCGGTCCTCCTATTGCAGTGAAATTATCTTTCATATAGTGGTTCGGACCTCCTAACCAGAATAGCATTGCAGCATCTGTGTTTCGGACTATTTAAACCTCCTCAGAAAGTAGCTCGAACTGTTAATTAATTGCCCAAAATTTCTATGTTTGACGCTTAACTCTTCAAAGTTTGTTAAATTTTATTATTGTGAAGAGATAAGTTTGAATTTTTGTAATATGAGTGAGGAAACTTTTGGAGTGATTATTTTAATTTTTGGAGTAATAAGAAGATATTATTTGTAATTTTTTTGGAGAAATAAGGGTCTTTTGTAATTCAAAGTATCTTTTTACTTTGAGGGGGGGGGTTAAATTTTTTTTAAGGAGATTTGTAACGGCATTGTAAAATTTTGAAAATATTGCATTGTAAAACACTCAACAAGAAATTGACTAGAGCCAAGTGCAAAGCTCAGTCATTTTTCTCTTTTTTCAACGACTATACAAGGGTCAAGGCCAAGCCCCAATAGCTCGTTTTTGCGTGGCGTGTGTCATTTTTGCATGGCGTGTTTCATGTGACGAGTTGCTCATTTTTCGTGCTTGATTATTTTGGTGCACTGCTTCAACACTACAATGTCAAAGTTAATTAATCTGTTCTCTGAATCTGATAAGCTAGAAGGAGTGAAATCTTATAAGACATGGAAACGTCTAATTGAAAGGACTCTTATTTTTAATGAATTGTGGCATGACATTTGTGATGGAAACATTAAGCCAAATAAACCAACATATCCAACTTCACTTGCAAAATGGGAAATAAAAGATGCCAAGGCATTAGCTCTTATAAAAGCTTCAGTTAGTAATGAAATGTACATACACATTGAGAATTCCTCCGATGCATGGGCTGCTTTACGTACATTCAAATATCTCTTTGATACACAACCTGAATCAAAGAAAGTTGATCTTCAATTAAAATTTCTTCAACAAAATTAACTGAAGGTGGAGATTTCCTTGAGTATATTTCATGGCTTAAAACATCAAGCAAGAAATCATAAATGCTGGTTTTCAAGCTGTTGATGAACTTTTCTTAACTATGATTTTAATTGCTGGATTGCCATCATCATATACACACTTTTTGGAAACTTTGCAAGTCACTGGAAAGTTAGAGAAGATAAAGTTTGATGAAATGAGTGACATGTTAGCCCAACATGATAAAATTTTTGGGAAGATGTAGCAGATTAGGGAAGATTTCTTCTTCACCAAAGCCAGTTCAAGTAAATCCTCAGCTGATAGTTCAAGAAACAGAGGAAGGGGAAATTTCAATCAAAATAAAATAGCCCAAGGTCGTGGTTGCAGTAAAAACAGAGGAAACAGTTCCAATAGAGGCTCCAATTCAGGCAGAAACAATTTTCAAGGCAGAGGCAATAATAAAAGCAAAGGATATCATCAAAGCACAGGACAAAGTCCAGGAAGAGGACAAACTCAAAACAGAGGAAAAAGAAGAGGTCGAGGACAGTCTCAAGGTAGAGGACAGTCTCAGGGAAGAGGCACTGATTTGAGTCAAGTTGTTTGTAGGCGATGTAACAGAGTTCGTCATTATGCGGTAGATTGTAGAACTTCTATTGAGAAAATTTATAAGTTTCATCCAAACTCAACACAGTTTGAAAATGATGATGATGATGATCCTAATAGTTCTGAATATGTCTTCACCAACACATAAGCAACAGTTTTACAGGTTTCAAGATTTCTCAGAAGTAATAATGAAGATGCATGGATTCTTGATACAGGCGCAACTCAACACATGACATTTCGACGTTACTTCTTTTGGAGTTTCAAATAATGTCATCTGAATTCAATCTATCTTGTTGATAAAACAAAACATACTCCTTCAGGTAAAGGTGTAGTTAAATTTTTTTTACCAGGCATTGGAGAAATAATGATTTCAAATGTATGATATGTCCCAACATTAAAAAAAAAATTGTTATCTCTAGACACAATTAGACAAGCATGACATATAGTGATTATGGAATATGGCTTAGTTAAAATCAACTCAGTCAAACAAAACGTTCAAACAGTAATGATAGGTTATGAAGATGGAAAATTGTTAAGGATGAAAGGAACAGTTATTCCATGAAATTCTGACTTTGCAGGCGCAACAAGTACAGATATTTCACCGATCAGATTATGGCATGTTAGATATGGCCATCTCAACTTTGATAGTCTCTCTCAGTTACAAAAACAGGGCATGGTTAAAGGACTTCCAACCTTCAAAAGGGAAAATGCAAAGTGTGAATCTTGCATTTTTGGAAAACAACATCGAGAGACTTTTCTTACAAGTTCATGGTGAGAAAACATGCATTTGTAGTTGGTTCACAGTGATATTTCCCAAATTCACTTGGAAGTTGTAGATATTTATTACTCTTTGTTGATAATTTTAGCAAGATGACTTGGGTATATTTGTTGAAGCAAAAGTAAGAAGCATTTGAAAAGTTCAAAACTTTTCGTAAGCTTATTGAAAATGAATTAAAGGAGAAGATTGGCACTCTTAGAACTGACAACGACGGAGAATTCACTTCAAATGAATTCAAAAAGTATTGCATGGATAATGGCATAAAATTACATCTTACCAATGTCTACACTCCATAGAAAAATGGAGTAGTGGAAAGAATGAATCGTACCTTGTTAGGAATGGCGCGATCTATGTTAACTTTCAAAAAGTTAAGTCCTTCATATTGGGCTGAAGCAGTTCATACCGTTGTCTACTTGAGAAAAAAATCTCCCACAGCTTCTTTAGATAGAATCACACCTTATGAAGCATGGTTTGGATTCAAAACTCAGGTAAAACATCTTAGAGTTTTTGGATCAGTCTGTTATGCTTTAGTTCCAAAGGAAAATTGAACTAAGCTTGATGCACGAAGCTTGAAGTGCACAATGATTGGGTATTCTAATGAGAAGAAAGGGTACCGAATTTTGTTGAATGGGAAATTTATTGTAAGCAGAGATGTGATTTTTGATGAAAATGAGAGTAAGAGTGCTGAAGAAGTTGAAAGTATTCTTCAAAAGTTAGAAACAAAAATTGATAGAAGAAATGGAAATTTTCAAAGTCAGCCAAATTCACAAAATTGGTATGAACTTGAGTTTCCTTCATCTGAAGATGATTCATCCAGTCCGTCTTCTTCATCAGTGCCATCCGGGTCTTCTAGCAGTTCATCCAACTCTCCTAGCAAAAACAGTTCTTCTGACAATGACTCTCCGCCCCCAGAACCTGCGGTTAATCAACAAACATCAGTTTACATCAACCCTCTTTTTAATGATGGTGATTTTTCACAAGCTCAAACTAGTGAACATCAATTTCCAATATGGCCAGTTCAACCTTTGAAAGATGTAAGGCCTAATGATCAAAATAAAATAGGAACAAGGGGATCAAAACAAAATGAAGGCAATTTTGCTTTGATAGCAAATGATTTTACTGAACCTTCTTCTTATCAAGAGGAAGTAAAACATAAAGCATGGAAACAGGCTATGGTTGATGACTATCAGTTAGTTCAAGACAACCACACTTGGCAACTTGTTGATTGTCCTCAACATGTTAAACCTATTGGATGCAAATGGGTTTATCGAATTAAGTACAATCAAAATGGTGATATTGACAAGTGTAAAGCAAGACTTGTTGCTAAAGGTTTTGTGCAGCAAGAAGGGATAGATTATGAGGAAACATTTTCTCCTACAACTAAATGGAACACCATCCGACTCACACTTGCCTTAGCAGCTCAACAAGGATGGAAAGTTCATAAAATGGATGTAAAAAGTGCTTTTCTCAATGGAGATTTACAGGAAGAAGTATACATGACACAGCCACCAGGTTTTGAAATTGAGGGACAAGAACATAAAGTCTGTAAACTGATAAAGGCTTTATATGGGTTAAAACAAGCTCCCCGAGCTTGGTATGCCAAAATGGATGAATACCTTCGAAAGGTTGGTTTTCACCGCAGTGAATCTAATGATACCTTGTATGTACGTCAACAAGGTAAAAATCTGGTGATTTTTGTTATGCATGTAGATGATTTGATTATCACAGGCAACAATGATGATCACATTGCACAGGTGAAAAAGGAGTTACATGCAGGTTTTAAGATGACAGATTTGGGGCTACTTCACTGCTATCTTGGAGTTGAAGTATTCCAACGTCCACATCAGATCTTCTTTTGTTAGAGTAAGTATGCAGCAGAAATTCTTCAGCGATTTCGAACGCAGGATTGCAAGCCTGTCCTTACCCCTATGGAACAAAACATGAAACTTTCAAAATTTGAAGGGGGGGAAATGGTGAATAGCACTTCTTATAAACAGTTGATTGGTAGCTTGATTTATCTGACAAGTACTCGACCAAATATTTGTTATGCCATCAGTATTCTTTCCCGCTTTATGTAGGAACCACGAGACAACCACTGGAATGCAGCTAAAAGAGTTCTTTGTTATATCCAAGGAACAAAAGATTTTGGTCTTATTTACAAAAATACTAAAAATTTTGTACTTGGTGGATTTTCAGATGCCAAATTTGCTGGAAGTATTGATGACAGGGCATGAACCTTAGGTTACTTAATGAACATGGGGTCAGCTACAATTTCCTAGAGTTGCAAGAAGCAAGCTACAGTGGCCACTTCTTCAGCAGAAGTAGAGTACATTTTAGCATGGGAAGCAGCATGTGATATTGTTTGGTTGCGTCGATTTTTACAGGACTTGGGAATTCCTCCAGCAAAATCTACTTCATTATTCATCGACAATCAATCAGCAATAAAGCTTGCCAAGAATCCAGTTTTTCATTCAAAGACAAAGCACGTGGACACCAAGTATCATCATATCATATCTCTCATTGCAAAGGACGTCATCAATCCGCTTTATTGTCCTTCAGAAGATCAGACTTCCGATATCTTCACCAAACCACTTGGCAGAATAAAATTTACTAAGTTCAGAGATGAACTTGGTATATGTTGTAATGTATCTTTGGATCATGGGGGGAATGTTAGATGATACAAATATGTTAATATAAACTTAGGATAAAATATTTATTAAATTAGATATTTAATAAATATTAGAGAATAAAAATATTTATTAAATTGAAATATTTAATAAATATTTGAGATACTTAGAAATATTTTTTTTTTATTAAAAATAGGACTCTGGAATAGAGTCATTTCCTAGGCTCTAAGTTAGGAATAAAGTTAGTAGAATAGTTAGAAGGTCATTTATTGTAAATGGACATTGTTGGTTTTCCAAGTGATCCATAACAAAATTAAGTTAGGAAATTTTTCTTATAAATAGGTTTGTCTCCTATTTCCAAGTTATAGAAGTTTACGTTTGTAAACTTTGCAACTTTTTTATGTAATTTATTTTCCATAATCAATAAAAGTACATGTCTGAGGACACTTATGCATTAATTAGATTGTGTGTTGACTTTAGAAATCTTAACAAAGTATCCTTAAAGGATAGTTACCCTTTACCTAAGATGGATCATATATTACAAAGGGTATTAGGTTCTTCTAGGATTTCTTTGTTAGATGGCTTTTCAGGATATAACCAGATCCTAGTCCAAGAAGAAGATCAGGCTAAAACAACTTTCACCACTCCTTGGGGCACTTTTATGTATGTAAAAATGCCTTTTGGACTGATGAATGCGGGGGCAACCTTTCAAAGGGCTATGGACATAGCCTTTGCAAAGGAAATACATGTTTTTTTGGTAATTTATTTAGATGACATCACTGTTTTTTCCAAAACAGATAATGAACATTTGGATCATTTGATACAAGTTTTCACTAAATGTAGGAAATTTGGCATCTCTCTAAATCCCAAGAAAAGGCTATTTGGACTAGAAGAAGGCAAGTTACTCGGACATATAATCTCAAAAGAAGGAATTAGAATTTATCCTACTAGGACAGAAGCAATTCTGAACATCATTCCACCTAGAAATATCAAAGAGTTACAAGCTTTCTTAGATAAGATAATTTTTTTAAGAAGATTCATATCTAACTTAGCAGAAATTATTAGAGAATTGAATAACATGCTCAAAAAAGATTCATTTCTAAAATGGACTGTTGAGGCTAAACAATCTTTCAAATCCATCAAACTAGCCTTAACCAAAACTCCAGTCCTGATAAGTCTTGATTTTAAGAAAGACTTCATAATCTTTTCATTTGCTTCAGAACATACCATTGTTGTAGTTTTACTGCAGAAAAATGACCAAGGATTTGAACAGCCTATAGATTTCTTCAGTAAAACTCTTAGAGATTCCCCTTTGAAGTATAACATAATGGAAAAACAAGCCTTAGCTTTGTTAAAGGCTATAAAAGACTTCAGGGTGTATATTGTCTATTCACACATAACTGCCTATGTCCCTAATTCTGTAGTAAAAGACATTCTTACTCAGGATGGTCCTAATGGAAGAAGAGGTAAGTGGATTGCCACTATCCTAGAATATGACATATAAATTAAACCCACAAATCTCATCAAAGGTCAAGGATTAGCTAGACTTATGGCTGAATCCAACTGTAATGCCTTAGATATAAATTTTATTGCTCAAGTTGGTGACTAGGAAGAGATGGTGACTCCAATGATCAGTGAAGCCTTCTTTGATTCACCTTGGTACTCATATATCATCTTTGTATTATCAAACTTACAAGCTCCTCCTGGATTGTCAAGAACTAAAGCTAGATTTCTTAAACTTAAAGCAGTAAGGTTTTGTATCTTAGATAATGTACTCTTTTGGAGAGATCATAGTGGGATTTTACTGAATTCTTTACTAAAAGAAGAAGCTGATAAAATTATTGAATAATTTCATGCAGGTGACTGTGGAGGGAATTTATATTGGAAAAATACTGCTGACAAGATCCTTAGAGCTGGTTTCTACTGGCCTACTTTGTTCACTGATGTTAAAAAGTTTGTGACTTCTTGTCACAAGTGCCAAATTTTTTAAGGCAATAAAAAATTGTTACCCCTACCTTTAAAGCCTATTTCAACAAAGATTCCATTTCAAAAATGGGGTTTAGACTTCATTTGTGAAATTCACCCTCCATATTCAGGCCAACATAAGTGGATTTTAACTGCCACTGATTATTTCACAAAGTGGATCGAAGCCATACCCTCCAGACAAGCCATTGACACAGTCATTATAGCCTTCCTAGAAAATAACATTCTTTCAAGGTTTGGATGCCCACAGAATATTATTACTGATAATGCAGCAACATTCAAATCATAAAATATGATTTCCTTTTGCCACAAATACCATATTACCCTAGGCCACTCTACTGCATATTACCCTCAGGGTAATGGCCTAAATGAATCCTCAAACAAAATTCTTATAAATATCATTAAAAAACTACTGGAAGATAACAAGAAATCTTGGAATAGAAAGTTAGTCAGTGCCCTATGGGAAGATAGACTTACAACTAAGAAATACATTGGTACATCTCCTTACCAGCTTGTTTATGGAATGGATGTTGTTTTTCCATCCTCCTTAGGAGTGCTAGTGATGAAAACTATCCAAGAACTACATGTTGAAACTAATGATATTCAGAGAGGAATTAACCAGACTATTCACTTGCAATAAAAAAGGGAAGAAGTTTATTTTAAATCCCAAGTTATCCAAAATAAAATCAAGAAAATCTATGATAAAAAGACCAAAGAGGATGAATTTTACATTGGAGATCAAGTGTTAAAGTGGTATTCTAGGAGAGAAGACAAAGGTAAACATGGGAAATTCGTTTTCCTGTGGAAAGGACCTTATGTAATTTATGGATACAAAGGAAATAATGCTTTCTTTTTGAAATAATTGGATGGAACAGATCTACAAGAAGGACCAGTCAATGGCAGAATGCTGAAGCACTACTACTCCCCTGAGTTAACAAATAGTTAGTTTTTATTCACCTTGATCATTGTACATATACATTGCAAAGTTTATATTGGATTGGATGTTTTCCTTACAGAGTTGAATCCCGGAGAGAAGGCCCTAAGCTTTGAATGGTAAAATGTCATAAATATGAATTATTATAGAAAGCAAGAGACACTTACAGGAACATCATAGTCAAAAGTCAAAAGAGATAAAAAATAAGACCTGAAAGTGAGCAAGTCCAAATTCCACTACTTTTTACTTTTACTGCAAGAATAATGATTATGTGCAGAGTGTCATTAAATGCCATAATCCATGATGAGTTAAAATGTTTAAACTTAACTTTTGATGTTTTTAATTTCATGTTTTAGATAGTGAATAAAGTTTATCAAACGGTTTAATCTTGAGAAATCAGTAGATAGGTAGAGAATAATGAGGAGCTCAACAGTTTAATCTGAGCCCTTAGATGAAAAAAGGTAGATTTAGATAGTTTATGCTTTGAAAGAATACATGTTTTAAGGTTGCAAGCCTAAATGCACCTGCAAAAATGAAGAAAAAATGTTAGAATAAAGTTGGGTAGGTAGAAAGAAGTGGAGCAAGCATGTAATAAATGATCATCGAGAAAAATCACTAATTTCTCCTCCCCCATGAGTGTTTAGTATTCTAAGCTATCAGTCAAACATGCTTAGAGCATTTCTCTAACTTTTGTTGGGACCAGACCCAAGGCTCTATGACTGGATAGTTAAAAATATTGAATTCTTATGATTAAATCCTCATTTATCATCGTCTACCATTCATTCATACATAAAAACCCCTTTTTCCTAAGTAAGAAGACATTATTTCTTAGTAAAATTGTAATCCCCATATAATTAACTTCATTCCTTCATAAGCATTCATAAAACCCTCAGAATTACATTTTATCCTAAGTATTAGTGAAAGAAATATAAATATGAGCAATGCTTGATTTTATATAATACTTAGAGATAAATATGTGTTTTTGTGTTTCACTTCACTCCCCTTTCATATTAACTTTTAACATATTTTATTAAATCCCTAAGGAATACCCTTTCCTAGGTATTAATTCCCTTATATTTAATAACCCCAAAAAACCCACTATTATAAACTTTTGACCAAAGTATATTATCCCATGTGCATAAATGAAAAACCCAAAATATAAAGCCCTTTGGTCTTAAAAGTTATCCTTATTCAAATATCTCGCCCTATAGTTTTTAAACTATTGAAAAAAGGTTGAAAACTATATAAATAAAATATATCAACCCACTCGCTTTAACAAATGTTTTAGAATAAAATATTTATAACCCACCACATATTAAACCATAGCCACTTATGTATAAAGCCCGCACCTTTTTATATTATGATCAAAACATTTTTTTAAATATATCTCGCCGATATATGAAACTGTGGTTGAAACTTGCTTTGAAAACAATTATTTCATAAAGTTTAACCCTTTCATTGTAGTTAATGCAACCCGATCCCACCTTTCCTCTCCATGCAACTCCTGAAATGATCCCAGTCGTTTGCTTCAAACCTTTTAATCCTACGGTTGAGGAATGATATCGCATAGAAAACATGCCCGACCGCCCCAAGGCGAAAGCCATGCGAAATGGTCAATTTTCCACTGACCCCTCCCCTCCACGTGGCCCCTTCTGATTTGATCACGTGAGTTTGGCTTAAAACTACTTACCACTAAAAAGCAACGCGATAAACAACCTGGTTTTCATCTATTACACTGCTTTGAAACCTCTTCCCACAATAATGTAGCCCACATTCAATGCAGATGCACACGTTTTAATAAAAACTTTGTATACGCATTCTTCTACCTATATTTCGCGTTGAGACCAGAGTTTCACTTCCCTAACTGTGTAAAGCTGCAAAAAAAGCCTCTGATACCCATTTTTACACCTTGAACCTCCAAAAATTCCCAAGAAACCTGTTAAAGACAGCATAGGAGCTATATCGCTCCAGTTCAACCTTAGAAGCAATCAATTCGTCCAGAAGACTAAAGTATACCCTGTTAAAACCTATACCTGTGTCAAAATAGGTATTTTTCTTAGAATATAACCTACAATCAATTGAAAAAAACTTTTAAAAGAAAAGAATTTGTCCTAAGATCAAGAAATTGATTAAATTAACTTGTCCAAAGGTCCCAAAAACAGGAAAAACCCTGGAAATTTTTTTCCAGGAACCCTAGAATCCGTTGCGCCCCATTAACAAAGGAATTTTTTCATTTTTTCACAGTTATTGATCAATTTCAAGCTTTCAAAGGCCAGAAATCCTCTGTAGATGCCCTATATCTTCTGAAAAACATTTTTCATCAAAGTTTTAGCCCAATTTGTAGTCAAAAGACTCAGAAAACCCCTGTTTTATGTTTTAGACCAGTTTTTAGCATCAGAACTTCATTTGAGAAACCTAATTGAGCATAAAAGCCAAAGAAGCATTCTATCTTGCTGAAATTTCCTAATCCAGCCTCTGTTATAATAAAATTTCCTTTGCAAACAATTTAAACTTGCTGAAGCCAATAAAGATGCCTAAAAAACATAGTGGAAACAAATCTGAAGGTTCTAAGATTCCTAAAGCTACACCTTCCATGACTCCAAATACGGCCATTGTAGTCAACCTATTGCAGCCCCCAGTTGTTGATATTGAGCATATTCCTCTAGCAGACATTGACTACAAAATAGTTGATCCTATAGTTGAGTTCAATTTGTTACATATCCACAACTGGTGTTTTGATAAATCCCTAGATGATCAAGAAGATGTTCACATATGGGAATCCAATTTACTGAAATATGTAGTCCCCCTGGTTCATCCTTGTCAAGAAATTATCAGACTGTGTCACCAGTACTACATTCTTGAACATAGAGCTATTGTCAATGCAAATAAAGAGGTCCTGTTTATCATTACTGCAGATTCTATAAACCAAATGTTGCAGCTTCAACCAGACCATAAAACAATACCATTCTCTATTGAAGCCCTCACTAAGTTATATATTAACTTAGACTTTCCTAAAAGGTTTATGATTTTCCAGAATTTTATGCCTCTGCATGTTGAAATTCAAAAATTAAACCCTCCATATTCTACTGCCAAGTTCCCGGAAGGTTCAAGGCATGTAATCTCCATTCTTTCCTTCATACTTGGGTATTTCACAGATGAGCATACTGATGAGTCTATCCTAGGATTTTTTTCCACCTTTTCTCCAGGACATTCACCCTCAGTTATATTTGATTATGCTGGTTTATAGCAGATAGCATCCACTATCAATTGACAAATTTGCAGTTGGAAGGAGTTTTCAGATATACCTCTTATCTATTCCACTTGCTTGTATTTTTCCAATCAAAGAGTTTTCCAATTTCACTTCAGAAGTTGGATATAGAAGGAAAATATCTATCAGTTATTTTATAGACATCTATACTCAGAAAATAAGGGACAAAATTCAGTTATTCAGAGTTTGCAGAGTTGTTTGTACATCCATTGACCACCATTTTGACAAAAACAGAGAAGCTTAGAGTCAGTGAGGAAATGAAGAGAATTTTGTAGCTATCAGAGCAAATCAAAGTAGGAGATTGGTATTTATATAAGGAATTTACTGAAATAAGAGTTTTTGGTTGTAACTTATTGCCCGACAAGTTACCTAAGCATCCATCTATGAGGATCTTTGCCTTAGAATACATTACACAGATCATAAATTCAGATTCAATTAACTTTATGGCAGCCAAGAAAAAGACCCAATTTAAACTCAAAAATCAAATTGGGCCTTTCATATGTAATCAAAGGGAAGCAGAAAAGGAAGCAGGAAGTCAATTACTAGAATTCAAATTAGAAGAAAGCTTCCCATGGAATTATGATCCACAAGGGATCTTAAGTAAACTAAGGGTAAAATGTAAATTGACACCCTTTATCCATGAGTCAAAGCTAGATATAGAGAAATTTTCTAATCAAATTGAGTGGGTTGAGAATACTTTAACAGAGGCAGTAAACCAAAGGAATACTAGTCACCCTTTGGAAGTTTCCAAACAGCCAGAGACATCCACTAAAAGAATCAGAGAAGAAGGAGCTTATACTACAGAAAATATCACAGAAACAAAGTTTAAAATCATTTACAATAAGAGGCCAAAACTAGATACAACAACTAAAAGCAAGGTAACAATAGATGTTGAGGAAACACAACCCTTGAATACCAACACTACACAGATAGATACCAATGTAGCCACTGTTATCATTAGTGAGCCAAATCAAAATCAAGAACAGTTGAATAATAAAGATGCACACATAATGGAAAGGCAACAAAGTATGGAGGCTTCTTCCTCACATTCAGTTGAGGAGAAGGATTTAGACATTAAGGAAAAATACAAGCAAATCAAATTGAAGAATGAGGAAATTAAGACTGGAATATATTCTCACTTTTTGAAGCAGAAGCCAGGTAATCAAAGATAGTGGATGATTATAAAAGGGTTGATATGGAAGTAGCCACAGATAAAATACATGATTTGGATCAGATTGAATTTCACAGGAAGACATCAGAGATTCTTTATTCCACAGTGACAACTGAAGCTATGAGTGCTCATAGACTTCAAAATAACATTTCTAATATGCAGGACCAAATAAAGATGGATAAAGCTTCACTATATGCAAATGATCTAAGGATAAAGTGATCCAGATTTATGCAAGAATGCAACAGAATACAAAAATAACCATAAACATAGAAATTCAACAGAATTAAGGCTTCATTTCATTAATATCAAATCACATAAATATGCTTACAAACATAATGGAAATAAAATAGCTAGGGTGCTGGTAGCGAATCTCTGAGAAGAGATGTTGCGGCTACAAACCTCTGAACTATGTTATAATGAGGCTCAAAGGCCTATTTATTATGGAGAAACAGTGGAGAACTCTAAACGTCCAAAAACCTAACCCTAGGAGATGAAGCACCAAAATTTTGTGCCCTGTTTGGGTAAATTGGTGTTTCAACTTCCCGGGGATGTAACTTCGGCATACTATCCCCGTTTGGGGCCTCAAAACGGCTTTGGAAGTTCAGGAATCGAAAAACTTCTAAAAATAGTAAGTTGTCAAAAAACTGAAAGAGAGAATGGTGGGACCCCAAGTGGAATAAGCGGGTGGCCACCAATATCCACATAGATCATTCCTCCCCCCTTAGGAAGCAATGGTCCCCATTGCGTTGAGTTCCTCCATGAGATGAGGAAACTTCTGTTGAACTTGGTCCCTGGTGAACCACTTCCCTTGGTGTAGGAGTTGGCCAGCTTTGACAACCCGATACATTTGGATCTTCTGTCGGCGAGTGTTCTTGATTTGCATGTCCATGATATAGTCTGTGGTGGCCTGTTCCATGCAGTTTGGGTTTAACTCTTTTGGTGTGAGTTCTTCTACAATTTCAGAGGTTTCCAATAGAGGTGGGAAGTAGGGATGAAGGTGGTCTACATTGAATAATGAGTTCATACCAAGGAATGGTGGAATACTGAGCTCGAAGGCATTGTTCCCTATAGCCTTGGTGATGGTGTATGGCCCATATCGGAGCAGATGAATCTTGCAGTGGGGTCTAGTGAGGCGCTCCTTCTGCAAATGTAGCCACACTTTTTTTCCCACTTGGAAGTTGTGTGGCACCCGATGTTGATCATGTCGTTGCTTGTACTTAGCATTGGCTCTATCCAGTATGTCATGAAACTATTGGTGGTTGTGTTGAATGTGCTCGATGAAGTTGTTTTCTTTTTTAGCTTTAGACTTGACATGAGCCGAATCGGCCTGAGTAGCTGCAAATGGCATGGCTACATCAATGGGACATAGTGGCTGGAATCCCAAGCCCACCTGAAAGGGGCTGTGGCTGGTTGAGCTATGGAGAGCCCGGTTATAACTGTGTTGTACATAGGGAAGGCTCTCATCCCATGTGTGTGGATGCTTTGAATTGTACATGTGCAGAATGTGTACAATCATCCTGTTGACGACCTCTGTTTTGCCATCAGTTTGGGGATGGAAAGCTGTGGACTTGGTGAGCTTGGTGTCCAACATTGACTAGACACTGGACCAAAATGTGTTGAGGAACCTGCTGTCGCGATCTGATATGATAGACTTTGGGATCCCAAAGTGCACCCACACTCATTCAAAGAAGAGTTTAGTAGTGGCTTTTGCTGTTATATTCTTCTTGCAGGCCGCCATAATGGCCATCTTGGAGAATCTGTTGACGACCACAAAAACACAGTCGTTTCCATGCTTAGTAGAAGGAAGGCCTGACATGTAATTGATGGAGATGGATTCCCAAGGTTGACTAGGGGTAGGTAGTGGAGTATAGATCCCTTGCTTCTTGATGGTCGGTTTGGCAAAGGTGCAAGCAGTGCAGGATCTGATGTACTTCCCGACATCCTGTCGAAGGTTCAGCCAGTTGAAATACTTCTGCAGTACTACCACTATTTTCTTGACCCAAAAATTCCCAGCGACTCGACTATAGTGGGCTTCCCATATAATCTTGGCACGCTCGCTTGAAGGAACACAAAGGTGTCCCAGGTGACATAATAGTGCATCTTGGAGGTGAAAAATTGGAACTTGCATACCTCCCAAGAGTGCCTTGTATGTGTAGCTGAATTCTAGATCGCTCTTGTATAAAAGTGTCCAATCAGAAGTCTCATGCCCACAAGAGTTGAGAACGGTGGTTATGGCCACGATCGGTGGTCGGCTGAGGTAGTCTGCAACATTATTGGTGCTATCCTTCTTGTACTTGATGTTCAAATGAAATTTTTGCAGATATGTGGACCACTTCTGATGGCAATCGTTCTGCAACTTATATTGTGTCTGTATGAACTGCAGGGGTCGATGGTCTGTGTGGATGATTGTCTCCTTCCCAAAAATATAATGCTTCCATTATCGACAAGCCTGCACAATGGAATACATTTCTTTTTCATAAGTGGGATACTTTCAAACTATGTCGGAAAATGTCTCACTATGATATGCCACTGGATGCCCCTGTTGAGTAAGAACTGCCCCAATAGCATAGTTAGAGGCATCTGTATTGATCTCAAATGGTTGATGCAAGTCTGGTAATGTGAGCACTGGGGTAGAACAGAGGCGATGTTACAATTCTACAAACGTTTTGTGTTGAGATTCTGACCAACAAAATTTTTCTTTCTCTCCTCCCTTGGTGACTTGACTCAAGGGCCAAGTGATATTAGAGAATCCCAACATGAACCTGCGGTAGAAATTAGCAAGTCCCAGAAAGCTACAAATATCTATTAGGGTGGTTGGGGCTGGCTAATCACAAATTAATTGGATCTTGGCTGGATCCACATGCACCCCCCTTTCATCAATAATGTATCCCAGATATTGAACCTGGGTCATGCCAAAAGTGCACTTCTCTAAATTGGCACAGAACTTGTGTTGCCGCAGTGTTTGGAGGACTTCTCGGATGTGGTGGAGGTGCTCTTCCCAAGTCTGGCTGAAGATCAGAATGTGATCCAATTATACCACTACAAATGAGTTGGTGAATGGACGCAAGATGTCATCCATCAACCTCATGAAGGTTGAGGGAGCATTTGTCAATCTGAAAGGCATGATGAGCCATTCGAAAAGGCCCTCCTTGGCTTTGAAGGCATTATTCCACACATCAGAGGGTTCAATTGGTACCTAGTGATACCCAGACTTCAAGTCGATCTTGCTGAAATATTTTTCCCCTTTGAGTTGGTCTAGAAGGTCATCAATCGATGGGATCAGGTACCTATTCCGGACAATGATCTTGTTCAGCGCCCGATAATAAATATAGAGTCTCCAAGTCCCATCCTTCTTATGTACCAACACGATCGGGCTCCCACAGGGCGATGAACTTGGCCAGATGTGACCTTTCTGCAGCAGCTCCTGAATCTGCCTCTTGATTTCATCATTCTCTAGAATAGAGCGCCTATAGATTGGTCCATTAGGTAGCGGGGCACCTAGGGTTAGGTTAATGGGGTGCTTGACCTGACAGTGTAGAGGTACCCCTGTGGGTGAGGTGACGATGTCCCCATACTCCTCCATAACCTTGTCCATTTGTTGTTGTCGTGTAGAGGAGCCATGTATGGAGGTCGTGGCCACATTATTCTTCTTGCCCTGGGGGTGGATCATCAGGAAAACAAATTTCCTAGTTTGGGAAATGAGCTTATTGCATTGTTTTTGTAGTAACCATAGTGGGAGGGGGTGGTACCTCTCGTATCTTGTACAATTTATTTCCCAAAGTAACAATAACAGCGCGAGGCTGGGACTCATACACATCTTGTCACTTCCACAAGTATGTTTGACCTAATAATACATCAGAAACATCAATAGGAGAAATGTCACACAATACCTCATCCGTGAAGGGCTTGATGCTATAGGGAAGGTGGCACTGCTAGCTGATGCAGAGATCCCATCCTTGGTGAAGCCACCCGATGGTGTATGGTTGTCGGTGTGTTGTGGTCGGCAAGCCCAACCGCTTCATGACATCTGCTGAAATGAGGTTCTTTTGGCTCCCATTGTTGACAATGAACCGTAGCGAGGAACCCTTTACCCACATCTGGGAGTGGAAGAGATGCTCTTCCTCCTCTGGATCTTCTGGTTCCTCCTTCTGGATCTTCGTAGTGGCAACAGTGGCGTTGGGCTCTGCATCAATAATCTGCTTCCCTTTGTCATTCACCTTGTGAGGTTCTGATTCAAAGTCGGAGCATGCATCTGATTCAGAAGCCCTCATCTCGGCCACTAGTGACTACTTGGCCCGACACTCACTTGTGTTGTGAGTGGAGCTCTTATGGAACTCACACCACTTTCCCATTTACTTCTTTGGCTTCGCAGTGTTGTTCTTTGCTTGTGTCTTTGGCAGGTTGTCTTGGGCCACCATGCCTTGGCTTTGTCCTTTGTTATGCGATTTGGGGGCACCTTTCCCTTGCTTTTGATTCGTAGATCCAAAGTCTCGCTTCTTCTGTTTGAATTTCTGCTCAATCTTGGCAGCATACCGGTATGCCGTACCAAGCGAGGAGATGTCGAGGAACTCCATTTCCTCCTGAATGTATCTGTGCAGACAGCTGCGATACTTTAGCACCAAATGTTTCTCTGAATCTTTGATACCCAACTTTGTGCGCAGTGTATGGAACATATTCGTCAGCTCGTGCACATCTTGATCCCTTTGTTGTCGCAGCGTGGTCCATTGTATGTACTTGTCCTCATAGCTCCCCACAGGATAGTAATGTTCCTTGACGGCGTCTCGGAAAGAATTCCAAGTTGGTACGGCCGAGAACAGAGAGGGTTCTGTCTGGTCCTTGTTCTCACAGTAGGTTTCCCACCAGTCCTTAACATGGGGGGTAGCTTTGAGGAGTGCAAAAATAATCTTCTCCCGGTCTGAAAAGTCATGAACAGAGAAATATCCTTCTAATAGATTCAACCATCTATCTACTGCATCTGCGTCTATTTGACCCTCAAATATGGGAATGTCAAAATTTACTTGTACCTTAAAGGGAGTCGCAACTCCAGAGTGGCTACTGGATGCAGATGCGCCGCCGGTGGGCAGCCGTTGAAGGATCTGAGCAAAGCTATCCATCATCGCGTTCCTTTGTTTTTCGAGGGCCTCCTATATTTTTTTTACAGGGATATCCTGGCCGCCATCCTTCCTTTTGTTATCCATGGGCATCTCTGTTTGTAGACTTGTGGGTTTGCGAGGTTGATCTTGCAAAGGTTCCACCAGATCGAGCCTTAACTCCTTATACCCCAACCTTGTTGGGGACATGCAAAGAAGGATCGAGAAAAAGAAGACCGCTCTGATACCACTAATCCAGATTTATGCAGGAACGCAACAGAATACAGAAATAACCATAAACATAGAGATACAACAGAAATAAGGCTTCATTTCATTAATATCAAATCACAAAAATATGCTTACAAACATGATGGAAATAAAACAGCTAGGGTGTTGGTAGAAAATCTATGAGAAGAGATGTGGTAGCTACAGAACTCTGAACTGTGTTATAATGAGGCTCAAGGTCCTATTTATTATGGAGAAATAGTGGATAATTCTAAACGTCCAAAAAACTAACCGTAGGAGATGAAGCACCAAAACTATGGGCCCCGTTTAGGTAAATTGGTTTTTCAACTTCCCGGGGACGTAACTTCAGCATACTATCTCCGTTTGGGGCCTCAAAATGGCTCTGGAAGTTTAGGACCCGAAAAAATACTAAAAATAGTAAGTTGTGAAAAAAATGAAAGAGACAATGGTGGGGCCCCAAGTGGAATAGGCAGGTGGCCACCAATATCCACCTAGATCATAAAGGCCTTAGAAGAGTTAGTATTGTAGGTAGGATATGATCCTACAAACATCAAAGTAGCTAAATAATTGGTTAAAAAGAAAAATGAGGACATAGTTGCCTTGAGGAAACAGCTCAAGCTTCTTCAAGGAGAGCATCCTCAAATAAAGGAAGTTTTATAGGATCAAAAAGAGAAAGATGAAACGATGAGCTTGATACTTCAACTAATAGCTCAAATCAAGGAAATGGAAGTACAAATGGACCATTGAGTTGCCCAAGAAAAATAAAAAGTTAAGGAACCAGTCATTCCCACTGTTATCTTAGTCATCACAGCAGCAGTACCATCTACTTCAGGAGAGAAATTGGCACCAAAAGAGCCACTGGCCACTGTAGTGCCAGTGACTTCTTTAACAACTTCAGTAACTGAATCCTCTACAGCAGCATTGCAAGATACAGATAATAGCAGTCAATTGGTAAAATCAATGGAAGAGATGTCCTTGAAAACCAATGAAATCAACAGATTAACAAAGATAATTGAAAATCTTGAGAATTCTACTAAATTGGTTCAGATGAATGCCAAGACACATGAACAGAAAGCCTTAAGATTAAGTGAAAAGCTCAAGAAATTTCAAAGTGAGTTGGCTTTAACTGAACAAGTATCATATATCAAGAATTATCTATGGAACAATATAATTGTGCCATTCATGATGTTTGGCCATCAATTTAGGTCATTTTTGAACAAAGAGAATCATTGCTAGTAGCACAAGCTGAGATTCATAAAACACAAGAAGAATTGGCCAATAAACTAGAACAAGCTATGAAGCTTATCACTTTCTTGAACATCAAGACTAGACAGGAATTAGAAGAATTGAAGATCAATGACATAACAACAACTATCCTATAAATTAGGAAAGTTACCACAAAAATAAATTTGATGAGACAACTGGAAGAGAAATGTAAATTTATGAATACTACTATAACAAGATTCATGGTTAAATTCACAAATTTGAGGCAAAAAGGATTGTCTGATATCATGGTGATTAATGATAAGTTAATGCCCCAAAATTATTATGACAAGAAGATTAGAGAGTTTGCTAAAGGACAGGTAAACAAGCCAACAAGGCAAGGCATTCCAACAGGGAAAGTCTTATTGAAGAACTTTGAAGACTTGTTTTAGTCGCAGTATGAAATCAAGCACGCACTTGTTGTCAAACCCACCTTTTCCAAGTATACAGAGGCTGATGAGAATTTTAAGAAACTCAAGAATATTCAAATCCCTAAAAATGAAGATTGGCAAGCATTGACTGATTTTCTATGAAGAATGAAAAGCAAACAAATGAAGAAGAAAAAAATATGTTTACTGTTTTCACTGTCAAAATAGATTTTACAGCAGTCAAAGCAGTTTACTAAAGGTTAAAGAGTATCAGTGTGAAAGTGTATAAGTGAGAAAGAGTATCAGTGAAGGCATATCAAAATTATGAAAATATCTAAAAAGCCAGCACGAAGGACACATAGGTAGTTAGTAGTCTCTTGTCATAAAAAAAGTTCTATTTATTTTGAATAAAATAGGACAGCTTGTTGATTTGTTAAGCAGATGTCCCTATTTTTGATGTAAATATATTTATTTTGTATCATTGGTCAGGAGTAGTTCCATTACTTAGGGAAAAGTTGTGAATTCCTCCAACGTCAGCTAAGTATGAAAATATTAATTTTAGTCAAAATTTGAATAATATAAAAGGTTGCAGTAGGAAGGACCAGAGTAATAAATGTATGTGTAGTGTTAGATATATGAATAGAGCTTTTATAAAGGTAGGATATGTATGTTTAAGGTATTATTACATTGACTATGAATACAGATAACAAATATTGGTTACATATGTGTAGACCAGTCCATAAATGTAAATAAATAAAATTGATGATAGGTTGGGAGACACACCTAGTAGTGCATGGATGGAACAAGTAATTGAACTCAAGAGCCAATGTAGGTTAGACCCAGGTCACTATAGAGAAGATCTGATAGTCTTACTACTGGGTATTAAATCTTACAATGTTCAATAAAATGAAATCTGATAAATAGAAGTGATTCATTAACCTTTGTAGAGGAATAAGACAATACATTTTGCATAGAACGGGGAAGATGCATATTTACAGTCTAAACTATAAGATCATACATATACATTTTGGAATTTTCATATCATATTTCCTCTTTTTCTCACTATCAAAAAGGTGAGAAATGGTGCAAACATCGGCATTAACAATTAAATCATTTCAGAGAAATGACATGCCATACATTTCAATAGAAATCATAACTTAAAATTATAAATATATACAACCCTCATAGACGTTTGTACAATAAGTCTCTTAAATAAATCAGAGTGTCAAAATACAAACCAGAAATATTGTTATAATAAGAACAGGAAAAACCCTCTTTCTTGGTTGAGGCAGTGGCCCCGATTATTTAATAAACAAAGAGGAGAACGAGTCATAACTGGAAGAATACCATATAAAGTCTAATGACAACATCATTGATACAAAACCCTAAGAGTCATACAACTCAGTTGATCAATTAAATTATATAGTTTCCAAATCCATCCCTCGACCCAAGCATGAAGAACATTATCAATCTTTCCAGATAGAAGGAGAGCTTCAACACATAACTCATAAGCGAAAGGACTATGAATTTATCCTTTATAACCTCGGTCTCCACAAGTATAAGACCTGGAAGAGTACCTATATAGGTAGTATCATATTAATTTTAAATATCTCTCCCATATATGTATCTCAGAGCACAGAGAGCACAATCATACAAAACTACAGCAAAATTCTTCAAAATTCCAAAACGCTACTTACATCTTAGAAATTACTATATATAGATTTCTCCTTGAGGGTCTACAGTAATCAATCATTTATGATCGACCCATATCCATGAAATCAAAATATCCTACCTAATTTGCAGTGCATACATCGAGCAATTACTTCTGTACTGAGAGAATTAAAACATGAATGGGTGAGATTGAGATTTCACCAGCAAAATCATCAAAATTTACAAGAAACACAGAGGACATGGTTTCCCATGGAGGCCAATAATGGGAGCCTTCAAAAAATTATGGAGAGGAGCAGTTGTTGGTGGGCAGGCATGGCTGTCATCAAATGGTTCCACCTGCTACTTGGAAGTTTGTACTCCCTCAGCCTTATGATTTCCACTTAATCCATTGTGAAGTGGGAGTCGTACTGCATGTTCTTGGCTCTTTAGCAGAGGTTTACTAAGAAAAATGAATAAACCATAACTAGATGCTCCACCCAAAAGCCCATGCTATTTTTTAATTTCAAACCGGAAACCGTATTTCATAGGGGGGAATAAATGGTTTACGATATTGGATGTGGGGATGGGGGGGGGGGGGTTACGAAAGAATTAAAAGTTTCAATGTAGCACCAAAGGTGGTATTAGAAACTGTTCATTTCATACCCCCCCTTCCATTAACCTTCGGAAGGTGGAGGTGGTGTGAAACAGATTATGAGCCGTCGGATGAATTGACGTGGGGCAGAGGTGACAGAGAGATGTGAGGGGCTTAGCGGTGATGGGATGTGCGAAGAATAGATGGAAATGGTGGAAGGAATGGTGGGAGCGATAGTATTAACACACGACGGAAATTATTTAAACAGAAAAGAGTGGCTCAGAGGCCGAGGAATAGCTTTAGATGACGTGGAACTTGGCTCGCATACCTCTCATCGCAAGTTTTACAAGATAAATGCGAAGGGTTCATGTTAAAACCATTGAAGTGCGATGTGCAATGCGGTGGGGCCCAATCAAAAATCGCAAGTTCAAGAGAATAACCGTGGAGGTAAGTTTTAAAATCACCGAAGTGCGAAGTGCGGGGAGGAGTGACATGGCAGGACGGAGGTAGGAATGCCCATGCATCACAAATCGCAAGATTTATGCATGAAAAACGAAGGGTAAGTGATAAAAAGTGTGATGTGCGAAGTGCGATGGCAGGGGAGGTGACGTGGCAGATGGAGGTGGGGCCGCCCCCATATCGGAAATCATAATATTTATGTGATAGCGGCGGAGGGTAAACGGTAAGATTTACAAAGTGCAATATGCAGGC
Source organism: Pinus albicaulis (assembly GCA_034641835.2). NCBI lineage: Eukaryota > Viridiplantae > Streptophyta > Pinopsida > Pinales > Pinaceae > Pinus > Pinus albicaulis. The sequence continues at coordinate 64,005 of JAXQQM020061129.1, read as the reverse complement.
ACTTAAATGTCGAGAAGTGCGAAAAGGTGAAAAGGTAAGGGAAAGGCAGAAACAAAGGTTTTCATGAGATTTGGTAATGCAATAAGATTGGATGGGTCCCACAAAATCGCATCGGCGAAAATATATGTTTTGGCTAAGTCTTAAGAGGTAAAGGGTAAAAATTATAGGGAGCAATGTGTAATTTAATCTTCGTCGTCCGTCTCTCTGCTTCAATTTCATGATTTCATCCCGACCGCCTATTTTCCTCTTTGCACCACCTCCAATACCCTTAAGTTCTTTTAAGGAAAATATGCCATTTCTCTACTTTCTCTGATTTAAAAGTAAAGGGCATGGGCTCCAACTATCACCATGTAATGTCCCTTATCGAAACCTGAAACCACTTGCGTGGGCACTTAAGTTGTTTTTTGGAATTTGAAGAGTGTGCTCCCGTAGTTAATGTCAACAGTTGATTTGCAGATGAGCGGATTTAATGAGACTACTTGCGGGGGCACTCCTTGGTATAAATATTGTGCAATTTGTGCTCTGGGGTTGCCATTGGATCTGGGCACCATGAATACGAGCCTTCGCTGTACTCAAACTTGGAAGAATGATAATCTTGTTTAATTTTAACTTCAAGACATCTTAGCATTAAAAGGTCTTTTGTAGCACTAGTCTCTCCTGAGCTTGCAAGTAAGCCTAACTCGACCCTGACCTATGTGCAATGCTGTGAACATGTCCATTGGTTCGACTCTTGAATTGTTATTTTCACTATGGAGTGTCCTTCTAGCCCGTGCTTGAAAAGCTTGTCCTTCCCCTTAAACATTCATGCCTTTGCCCTGTGATTTCCTTATAGGGACCACTTCTCCATGTTATGTGTGGTCTGAGGCCAACATTGGCTCCATCTGGGGACAATGTGATATTATAAGTGCGTTGAGAACCTACAGACCTTGAATGCCTCTGCTTTATTTGGCTCATGGAGTCACAAATGCATATTTTAAGCCTGAATTTAAACTACAACTGAGTTGTGCACTGCCAAATATATAAAGCAGAAATCACTACCACATTTGAAAATATTAAATGTTGAAATATGAACTATGTTGAAACTTGAAACTGAAACACACTTAAACTAAAAATTACAAAGCAATCTGAAACTAAAATGGAAATATGCTCATAGTATTGAGCTTATTGGCACTCCTATCTACACCTAGTTTGATCAAGAATTATCCCATCAAATAACAATAAGACTTCCGATGTAACCAATAAAACAAATGAGTGCTCAACTGAAACTGGCATCCCATTCCTGAAGGTAGAGAGATGGGTTCAAAACATGGCAACTTATTTCTTCCACCGAATTTCATAGCTCTATTTATGAACTTGAAAAATTCATCCTTCACTGATGGCTGCAATATACTACCCAAAGGATCATGGTAAACATGCAACATGAGTTTTTCTGAAGGATTTGTAAGAAGAAAACAAACCTCATTCCAAACTCCTGCTTTTCTCATGCGTTGCCACTGATTGTCTTCAAACAACAAGGATGACTCTTTTTTGTTCTCATTTTCCATTACAATCAACTGCCTTGTGTGCTCTTTATATTTTCCTTTTTCATACAGAGGATTGTAGGGGAGCGACAAACTCTCGATCATCTCGGGTAAAGGATCTTGACCAATAACAACATATTGTGTTTCCCCAACATCCCATGAAATTTAATGATCTTCTTCAAATTTTGCACACTTAGAAAGAATATTTAAGTGGTCTTCAATCAAAAAACCTAATTAGTCTTCTTTTGGCTAGATTTCTTGGCTTTCATTCGACACACTTAATTGGTGTTCAATATATGAATACAACGCTACTGGCTAAAGGTGCTCTTGTGGATCTAGACAATTAAGCTCTGCTGCCTCCATTTCCAAATCACCAGACTGTTGTTGATTTTTAGTGTTGTCCTCTAGAAAATAATCCAGCTCTTCTCCTTCTTCATGGAGGGTAAGCTCACCTCCCTCTTCTTCATCATAGGGTAGAAACTGTTTTTCCACATGCAGTCCAAGAACCACCATGGGTCGTTCTTCTTTGAGATTAAAGGGAGTGGGCCCTATTTCTGTAATGGATTATTTGAACTGCTCATTAGGAGGGTTGGGAAGTTTCAAGGGTATAGATGCGGGCTTCTTATGCTTGGGAGGATCAAATCCTTGCTTTGTGGAAGTGGATGCAGTGGCCTTATGAGGGGCTGACTCTTCCAACAACTTCTTCGCTTTATTAACAGGACTAGGAGGGGTCTGTTCTCTTGATATCGACTCTTCATTTTTTTCTTTCCCTTGGGTTCTCTTTCTGGAGGACCCAAGGTCATACTTCCTGTGGATTCGAGCTTACATGAAATTCAAAAACTGCCTACAGTAATTTTCAATATCTCGATCCTCCAGGGGGGCTTCCTTCTCTTCTAGATCTTCTTGCAGGGTGAGTTCACCTTCTTCATACTCTGAGTAAGTGAGGAATTGGTATTCTTGACTGTCTATGACTTCCTCAACCTGTTGCAACAGTTGTAGAGGGGGCCTCCAATATTAAGGATTAAACCCCTGGTTAAGAATCATTTGGTTGGGACGAGGAGGGGAATTATTCGCCTCTGATTCAAGCTTAACCAGTTTATTTGAGAGGTTCTTGATCAGCTTGTTCATTTCTTCGATTTTATGCTCCTATAATTCCCTCTCCTGATTTGAGGTAGAAGCCTCCTCCCCCTTCTTTCTTCTAGCTTCATGTTTTGTCTTCCCCTTGAATTTACCAGTAGAAGAAAATTTTTCTTCTACCTCTAATGCATCAGTCTAGATTTAATCTAGAGATGTGGATCTTCTTTCTCTTAAGGTGAACCCAAAATCTGGATCGAAAGCTCCTGCGAAGAACACCTTAGCAGCTACTTGGGGAGGCTTTATCTGGGTAGGGAGATTATTATATAGCTTATTGAACCTCTTTATAAATTCTGTGACATCCTCATTGTGTCTCTTCTTGAGAGCATTGAACTCTGTAAGGAAATATCAATGTGAAGAAATTTTCCATTTCTTCCGAAGTGTGGATTGTGTTGTTGGCTAGATACTTGAACCATTTATGGGCTTCTCCCTCCAAGGATTGGAAAAAAAGCCTTAACACGACATCTAATTTTTCTACATTTACATTCTCAGCAGAGGCACAAAAGTTTTCAATGTGTCTCTACGTAGAATTACTATCTTCCCTGGTGAACCGAGGCAAGAGATTTAAATAATCTTGTGGCATATCGTTTAGAGGTTGAGGGAGGGAAAAGGGGGCATAATTTTTCAAAAGGAAACTCGACATAGCCATCTGATTTAGAGGTGGAGGTAGATGGTGGATCTGAATCTAATGTGAGGCCTAATGAAAGCCAAGATTACTTATAATTTGGACTATTTTACAGTGGAGTCACCAAGGTGAGGAATATGCAACTATCAACCCTTTGTGCTCACCTAATTGAAGGGTGAAGATAATGTCGTATCCCAAGGAGAATATTTCTTCATTCGTATCCCGGGAAACAATGCCAAAAAGATGTTGTATCTCCTAGAGACAACCTTGAGTTGCAAAAGACCAGTGCCTAGGACATCTTAAAATTAGAGGTTATAAATGGACAATTGTATAAATACCTCTAATAGAATATGGGTCATGAGAATAATTGATTCGAATGGAAAATGACATCCACCCATGGTATTCATCCACCCATGTTATCCATCCACCCATGGAATTTTCCCATGGTATTGTAAATGGCATCGACCCATGGTATTCATTCACCCATGGTATTTATCCACCCATGGTATTGTAAATGGTATCTACCCATGTTATTGATCCATTGTATCCACCTATGGTATCTACCCATGGTATTGTAAGTCAAATAAAGGCTGTAAATCACAAGCCTCACTTTGTAAAAGGACATAATTCCCACCACAAAAAAAAAAATTATTAAAACAAAGAATAATTGTAAAGGCCACAATGTAGCCCTTACAGTTATTCTCTGTTTTAATAAAGTTTTTTTTGGTGGGAAATCTGTCCTTTTACAAAGTGAAGCTTGTTATTTATAGCCTTTTTTTGAGTTACAATACCATGGGTAGATACCATAGGTGGATACCATGGGTCAATACCATGGGTAAATACCACTTACAATACCATGGGTGGATAAATACCATGGGTGAATGAATACCATGGTTCGATACCATTTACAATACCATGGGTGGATGAATACCATGGGTGGATGCCATTTTCCATTCGGATCAATAATGGATTTTTTGTTTCGAGAATGGAGAATACCATTTGAGCATGCTTCATGTGAATTCCCCAAATGAAGAGAGAGTTCAGGAAGCTGTGAGGCTGATGGTTATTAGATGGGCCAAGAATAAAAAAATGAGCAGAAGCTTTAAAATGTGCAGAGGCATTGAGGAAGAACGAAGAAGGAACCCACAAGAGACAGGCTTAAGAGATTTAAGAATATGTCCCCCGCGACCTCAAAGGAAGCGGATATGAATGAGATATGGTCAACAACTGAGATTCGTGGAGTGCGAATTAAGGGAGTGAATCAAGCTTAAAACATGATCATTAACACCTAGGCATTATTTAGTGACGAATTCATGAATAAAATTGCAGACTACCAATAGCTACATTACACGAACAAATCAAAGTAGCATAGCATGAAAATGATTACACGTAAAAAAGGAGGTTACTGATAACAGAAGGAAACAAACACATCATACTCATTTCTCCATCTGGAATCCAAATAATAGCTCGGTATCATATTAATTTTAAACATCTCTCCCAAATATGTATCCCAGAGCACAGGGAGTACAATCATACAAAAATACAATAAAATTGTTCAAAATTCGAGAACCCTACTTTCATCTCAGAACTTACTATATATAGATTTCTCCTTGAGGGTGTATGGTACTTAATCATTTATGATCGACCCATATATATGAAATCAAAATATCCTACCTAACTTGCAGTGTGTACATCAAGCAATTACTTCTGTACTGAGAGAATTAAAACAAGAATGGGTGATATTTAGATTTCACCAGCAACATCGTCAAAATTAAACAGGAAACAGAGAGGACATGGTTGCCCATGGAGGCCAATAATGGGAACCTTAAAAACATTACGGTGAGGAGCAGTTGTTGGTGGGCAGGCATGGCTGTCATCATACGGCTCCACCTGCTACTTGGAAGTTTGCACTCCCTCAGTCTTATGATTTCCACTTAATTCGTTGTGAAGTGGTAGTCGTATTGCACGTCCTTGGCTCTTTAGCAAAGGTTTCCTGAGAAAAATGAATAAACCATAACTTTGTGCTCCACCCAGAAGCCCATCATGTGTTTGAATTGCAAACTGGAAACCAGATTTTGGAGGGGGGCATGAATGGTTTGCAGTATTGGATGGTGAGGCTGTGAAATCATTACAAGCTGCCACGTAGCACAGGAGGTGGTATTAGAAACCGGTCATTTCTGACACTCCCTGGCATTAACTTTTGGAAGGTGGAGGTGGTGCAAAACAAATTATGAACCATTAGATGCATTAATGTGGAGAGGAGGTGACAGAGAGATGTGAGGGGCTTAACGGTGATGGGATGTGCGAAGAATGGATGGACATGGGGGAAGGAATGATGGAACCGACATTATTAACACATAGCGGAAATGATTTAAATAGAAAAGAGGGGGTCAAAGGCCAAGGAATAGCTTTAGATGACGTGCCAAGATGACGTGGCAAGATGACATGGACCTTGGTCCACATATCTCTCATCGCATGTTTTACAAGATAAATGTAAAGGGTTCATGTTGAAACCGTCAAAGTGTGATGTGCGATGCAGTGGGGCCCGATCGAAAATCATAAATCACAAGTTCTAGAGAATAACCATAGAGGTAAGTATTAAAATCACCGAAGTGCGAAGTGCGGGGAGGAGTGACGTGGTAGGATGGAGGCGGGATAGCCCGCGCATCACAAATCACAAGATTTATGCATGAACAACTAAGGGTAAGTGATACAAAGTGCGATGTACGAAGTGAGATGGTGAGGGAGGTGACATGGCAGATGGAGGTGGGGCCGCCTGCATATCGCAAATCGTAAGATTTATGTGATAGCTGTGGAGGGTAAAAGTGAGATATGCAGACACTTAAACATCGAGAAGTGCGAAAAGGTGAAATGGTAAGGGAATGGTAGAAACAAAGGTTTGCATGTGATTTGGTAATGTGATAAGGTTGGGTGGGTCCCACCAAATCGCATAGGCAAAAATATAAGTTTCAGCTAAGTCTTAAGATTTAAAGGGTAAAAATTTTGTGGAGCCATGTGCAATTTAATCTCCGTCATCCATCTATCCGCTTCAATTCTACACTTTCATCCTAACTGCCTATTTTTCCCTTTGCGCCTCCTCCAAAACCCTTAAGTTCTTTTAAGGAAAATACGCCATTTCTCTACTTTCTCTTATTTAAGAGTAAAGGGCATGGGCTCCATCTATCATCACGTAATTTCCCTTATCTAAACTTGAAACCACTTCAGGGGGCACTTAATTTGTTTTTTTTTTAATTTGAAAAAGGTGCTCCCACAGTTAATGTCAATCGTTGATTTGCAGATGAGAAAATTTAGTGAGAATTCTTGTGGGGGCACCCCTTGGTATAAATCTTGTGCAATTTGTGCTCTCGGTTTGCCATTGGATCTCGGAACCATGAATATGAACCTTCATTGTATTTGAACTTGGAAGAACGATAATATTTTTTAATTTTAACTTCAAGACATCTTAGCATAAAAAGGTGTGAGGTAGTGCTAGTCTCGCCAGAGCTTGCGAATAAGCCTGGCTCGACCCCGACTTGTGTGCAATGCTTTGAATGTGTCCATTTTTCTGGCTCTTAAACTGTTGTTTTGATTGCGGGGTGTCCTTCCGACCCGTGCTTGAATAGCTTTGCCTTCCCCTTAACCATTCATGCCTTTGCCCTGTGATTTCCTTATAGGGACCACTTCTCCATGTTATGTGCAGTCATAGGCCAACAGTCTCCATGTTAAATATAACATATTTTAATGAAGAATCTCAACTCCTATGGGGATTTGAACATTGTTTCTCTTTACACATAATACTTCACTTACAGATTCATCACCAATTGAGCTACCCCCAACGATGATATTGTATTTATTATTATTTAGAATGTATTTTTAATTTGTAAATAAAGTTTGCCATTCTTAAAAATACTCTCTAACTCAGTATAGTAGGATTTTGTAAAGAAAAATAAAAAATAAAATAAAATAAAATATTCTAAAAAATGAAAGTGAACCTTGGCATTGATCCATGGTATCGGAAACCCATGGTATTGACCCATGGTATTCATGTGAAATATAACCTATTTAAAGAGGTAAATTAAACTACAACCCAATATATGTTAGATGTGTAGGCGTTAGACGTAATTATCCCTCCTCCTTAATTGAAGTAATCCCTCCTCAACCAAAGTTATGTTTACGAACACTAAAAAAAGGGTATGGTAAATAAAAATATAAATAAAATGGAGGTATGGTAAATAAAAAAAACATATTTGTATACTTACTCCAAAGGTATGGTAAATAAATATAAATGTAAATAATGTAGATGTGTGGTAAATAAATAAAACCTCTTTTTATATTTACTCCACAAACCTCTTTATTTACCAAAACTCAAAAAAACAAAAAAACAAATTATTTATGTGAAGCATATAGGCCAAATACCATGGGCTAGATACCATATTTATAAAAGAGGTATGGTAAATAAATAAATAAATATAAAATAGGTATAAATAAGTATTATAAATAAATAAAAATATATCAAATATGATTAGAAATGAACATCTAATTATATACCAAGCCTATGCGTCCAAATACCATGTAAATAAATAAAAATATAAATAAACAAGAGGTATGGTAAATAAATAAAACATATTTTTGTATTAACTCCATAATATTTTTTTTGTATTTAACTAAAAAACTAGGTTTTATTTAGATGAATCCTATGGGCCAAATACCATGGACCAAATTATTATTATTACCATGCAAAAAATATTATTAACACTAATATTAATATTAAATTATTAATACTATTATTATCACTAGATATAATATTCATATTGATATATTATAATATTAATATTATTTAATTTAATAACTTTGGATTAATACAATATTAAGTTTTTTATATTATAATATATATTAATATAGCATGATATATATTAACTCTAGATATATATGGGAGGGAAGAACAAAGACATAGAGTGATAGAGGTGGAGAGATAGGGGGAGTGATAATGGAGAGACGGAGATAAATTGAAGGATAGAGGAGAGGAGGAATGAACATAGAGAGAGGGAGAGGAGTGAGAGAGATAGAGAAGGGTAATATAGGGAGAGGGAGACACAAATATGGACGGGGGAGAGAGAGAGAGAAGGAGAGAGGGAGGGAGATAATGAGAGCATTGAAGGGCAGAGAGAGAGAGAGAGAGATGGGGGAAGAGAGAGGGACGTAGGAAAGAAAGGGAGAGAGAGGAAGGATGAGAGATAGGAGGAGAGAGTTAGGGATAGAGAGATGTAGTTAGAGTGGGAGAGAGCGAGCGAAGAATAAAGAGATAGAGTGAGAAGTGGAGAGAGATAGGGAGCAACACGAGAGAGATTGAGAGAGAGTGTGTATGCCTAGGGATGAGATAAAGAGACAAAGAAGTAGATATGGAGAGAAGAGGGGAGAGAAGGATAAATAAGGAGAGAGGGAGAGATATAGAAACATAGTTGGAGAGAGAGAGAGAGAGAGAGAGAGAGAGAGAGAGAGAGAGAGAGAGAGTGATGGGGGAAGAGCGAGGGAGGTAGGAGAGAAAGGGAGAGAGAGAAAGGATGATAGAAAGGACTTGAGAGAGATGAGGAGAGTGATGGAGAGAGAGAGAGAGAGAGAAATAAAGAGAGAGATAGAGAGATGGGGGGAGATAGAGGGAGGTAAGAGAGAAAAGGAAAGAGAGGAATGACGAGAGAGAGAGAAGAGGAGACAGGGAGGGAGAGAGGAGGAGAGAGGGATAAATAGAGAGGGGGAGAGAGGGAGGAAAGAAGAAATTCATAGAGAGTAGAGAGATATAGGGAGTGACAAGGGATAGATGGAGAGAGAGTGTGTATGTTTGGGGGTGACATAAGGAGAACAAAGAAGGAGATATGTGGAGATAAGGAGAGAGGGAGGGATATAGTAACAGAGTTTGAGGGTGAAGAGATAGAGAGAGAGATAGGTGGGAGATGAAGGAAGAGAGAGGATGTGAGAGAGTTGATATAGGGAGGGCAAGAGAGATGGATTTGGAGAGGGGGGGGGGAGAGGGAAGTAAAAAGAAATACATAGAGAGAGAAAGGCGGAGACAAAGAGAGGGTGTGACCGGAATATGGAGAGAGAGAGAGCATTAGAGAAATTTTGAGGTCTAAAATGGGACTCCTAAGAAAAATGTACAAAAAAATAAACTTTATAAGAACCAATAGGATTCAATATGATGATTTCAACCATGGGGGATGATTTAGGATTCTTGGGGTAAAAAGTTAAAAAGATTAAAAAATAATAAAATATTAAAACTAAATTTTCAACTTATCTCCATAAGGTTTTACTCAAATTTAGAGTGGTAGTACTCATTAGATGCAAAATTTAATTCCTCATCCAAGGAGTACCAATATTCCATACTTTCGATAGACTCTACTACACGAAAAATGAGAAATACATGAAAAATCGTGATTGCAATCATGTTTTTCATGTATATATCAATTTTCATGTATCACAGTCGATTGAAAGTATGTAATATGGGTACTCTTTGGAAGAGGAATCAAAATATGCATCCAATGAGTGCTCCCCCTCAAAATTTGACTATACTCATAGGGAGATAAGCTAGAAATACGAGTTGAAAAAGTAGTTTTTTCTTTTTTTCCCTCTAAAATTTGATGATGTAATCTAATCTTATTTTATTATTTCCACTATTATTTTATAATTTCCTTAGGAGCCTCATTTTATACCTCAAAATTCCCCTAATGGAGGACAACTGGAGGAAAGAGAGATAGAAGTAGGGAGAGGGAGAGAACGGGAAGATAGTGATATATCTGGAAGATGAAGAGAGGGAAGAAGAGAGAGATGGAGAGAGGAAGATAGGGACATAGAGATTGATATATATGGAGTGAGAGTGTGTGTGTGTGTTTGGGAGGGTGATATAGAGAGAAAAAGAAGGAGATATAGAGGGAGATATACATATACAAGGATAGGGGAGAGAGGGAAGAATATTTATTGCAATAGATTCATTGATTTCAGTATAGATGGTGATTTATAGTCCTATTTGATTTCTTGCACTACATGCATTGATTTCAGTGTAGATTTTGATTTCTAATTATATTTGATTGTTTGCACTAGATTCAATGATTTCAATGTAGATTATTTTTAATCCTATTTGATTGCTTGCACTAAATGCATTGATTTCAGTGTATATAGTGATTTCTAATCCTATATGATTATTTGCACTAGATGCATTGATTTCAATGTAGATGATTTTTAATCCTATTTTATTTCTTGCACTAAATGCATTTATTTTAGTGTAGATGGTTATTTCTAATCATACTTGATTGCTTGCACTAAAGGCATTCATTTTAGTGTATATGGTGATTTCTAATCATATTTCATTGCTTGCACTAGATGCATTAATTTCAATGTAAATGATTTCTAATTATATTTGATTGTTTGCAATATATGCATTGATTGAAATGTAGATAATTTCTAATCCTATTTCATTGTTTTTACTAAATACATTGATTTCAGTTTAGCTATTGGTTTCTAATCCTATTTTCTTACTTTCACTAGATGCATCGATAAATTGAGTGTAGATGACTATTTTTAATAGTATTTGATTGCTTGCATTAGATGCATTGATTTTAGTGTAGAAGTTGTTTTCTAATATTATTTGATGTCTTGCATTAGATGCATTCATTTTGGTGTAGATTTTTATTTATGATTTGATGTAATTGGATATATGATGGTACATTAATTTTAAAGTGGTTGGATTAATAGTGTGCTTTGATTTTACTGTAAGCACAACAAATTATTGACAATGTACATTTAGTTTTGTGTTATAGTAAATCAACCTATTAATATTCGAGAGAAAGAGAGACAACATATGATGTTTACTACAACATCTCGAGCTAAATATTTAAATGATTTACAATTTCAATTGTTATTTTCATATAATAGATATGAAAATAGGACAAAACTAACAAGGGTGACAATAAGAATAGTAGAATAAAATAGTTTGAGATTGAACACAATGAATACTATTTGTAATTGAATAGATTATTATTATTCACATTCTCTATCATTCAACATTATTATTGTCACTTCACATTCAAAATTTTTATTTCATCATTCAAGTTATTAATGATATTTAGCATATTTAACTTATATTTAAAATTATTATATATATATATATATATATATATATATATATATATATATCATTGATAAAATTAATTATATATTCTATCAATTCCTATATATCATTGATAAAATTAATCATATCTTCGATAGATTTTCCTTGGACGCAGAAGACTCAAACTAGCCTAGATCCACGATCTATCAAGCGTTGAGAGGGATCAAATATCTCGAGGTGAAAACCTTTCCTCAAGTTTTGCACTTAAAAAAGATGATTTCACCTCAAGAGATTTGATCCCTTTGGGTGCCTGATATATTTAAGATGGATCTAGATTGGTATACACAATGATATGTGGTTTCAAGTTGCTACACCCTAATAGCACTCAATAAATGCATCGATGCTAATTTCTACCAATTTCTACCACTAATATTTTAATTTTTAGTTTTAAGTTAGTTTTAATTCAATGGATTTTTAGTTGTAATTACTTTATCTCTATTATTTTTAGTATAATTAGTTCCTCTCACTTTTATTTTTCTCTATAAAATTTATATAATTGTTTTATTTAATGTGGACATTGTAATATTTTTTTTATAACAAAGATTGAATTTTGTTTGTTATTTATATTTTCTTAAATGTCATACGTCCACTTCTTATTGAGAATAGAATAAATTACACCTCTCCCTCACACTAAACTATAAAAAACAAGGAAAAACATCCAATATAAAAATTTCAATCCACATCCTTCAAATACATTTATGAAATTATGTGAATGTTTTTGATATATTTTAAGAATTACTAACCCCTATAATGATTTGTATTCATAAATATTTTTATGTTTCATTCATATTATTTATTGTAAGATCTAAAGATACATTTGGTTGGTTAAGGTTTTAACTCCCTCCCAAATAACAAAATAGGTTAACAACTCGTAACTCTAAGGAATATAGTACTAATGAAAATCACTCTTACAAATAACAAGTTATTTTAGGTAAATGAGTATTTTTCTTAAATAATAATGATGATGAAACTATCAATCAATGATAGTCATCCTCCCTACCTAATCAACCAACAACTAATGATTGTTATGATTATCTTTGATTTCTATTAACAACTAAATTATAATAAATTTATTACTTTAAAATAAATTATTATTAACAATAAATATTAACTAATCCAATCATTTAAATTCTTATTATTAACTAATCCAAAAAAATAGAATAGATATTCTAGATGATTAATTCCACTACCATGTTATTAGCCTATCCATAGCTATTTATTTATCTTCCTATCACAAATATTACATATTTATTTAAAAATATTTAAAATATTAAAATAATTGTTATGTTAATGCATCCTATTGCAAAATATTTATAATTTTAAACAAAAGGTATTGCATAATTTATAGATGTTTTTATTTTCTTAGTGGATAATATAATTTATTTTTATTTTTTTTGTATCTAGATGAATTGGCAACTGGGCCACTTACTCACTTAACATGGGGTGGATTCCAATCACTACCACTATAACCTGTAGGTGTGTATGTATGCCTTTTCCACATGCAGAGGTTTTAAAAGTGACCTTAACCCTATAAAATAAAATAATAATAAAAATAGAAGTGACCTTTGGTATTGAAGACTCATGGTATCCATGTGAAATATAGCCTATTTAAAGGGGAAATTTAAAAGTGACCTTAAACCTATATAAATAAAATAATAATAAAAATATAAGTGACCTTTGGTATTGAAGACTCATGGTATCCATGTGAAATATAACCTATTTAAAGGGGGAATTAAACCAGATTGGATCAAAATAAAATAAAAATACAAGTGACATTTGGTATTAAAAAGCCATGGTATCCATGTGAAATATAACCTATTTAAAGGGGGAAACTTATGGTATCCATGTGAAATATGGCCTATTAAAAGGGGGAGACTCATGTTATTCATGTGAAATAAAAAAACAAGTGACCTTCGTTATTGAAAACCCATGGTATCCATGTGAAATATAACCTATTTAAAGGGGGAAATGCATGGTATCCATGTGTAATATGGCCTATTTAAAGGGGGGGACTCATGGTATCCATGTGAAATATAGCATATTTAAAGGGGGAAGCACATGGTCTCCGTGTGAAATATTTCATATTTAAAGGGGGGGAACACATGGTATCCATGTGAAATATGGCCTATTTAAAGGGGGGACTCATGGTATCCATGTGAAATATAACATATTTAAAGGGGGAAACACATCGTTTCCATGTGAAATATTGCCTATTTAAAGGGGGAATTAAACTACCCTAGATCCATCTAAACTCCTGATCTACTAAGGGGATTTGAACATTGTTCCTCTTAACAAAAAATACTTCACTTACAAAGTAATTCCAATTGAGGTACCCCAAGGACGATATTGTATTTATTATTATTTAGATTGTATTATTAGTTTGTAAATAGATTCTTCCATTATTAAAAATACTTTTTTTTTTTGTAAGCTTAGTAGGTCCTTACTATTTTCTATTTATGTAAAAAAGGAGGCATAATAGATACAAAAATTAGGCCTCAACCTACCCGAAGGAAACCAGGTCTGTTGACCATCTGAATGCATTGAATGCCATCCAAAACATGTACTTCATTAGATTCCTATGAAGAGTATTTAGGTAGCTAATATCATAGTTTACTATTACTAACATTTACATAATGCAAAATAAAGCTAACCGCTATCAAAAACTTTAAAAAATTGTATCTATCTGCTCTAGTCATCATCTGATTCCATTGGGACCAGATCTTTGATGCTTAAACCTGGCATGTCAACTTGTTGCATGGCCTTAATGTCCTTCTCAATTCTTCCAAGATGAGCATACTGGTGAATTTGGCACAGGTTCATTTCCTCGATGCTTCTGTTGATCTCTTCTAGAGTGGAAAGTGCCTTGGGATCCCCTCCTACCTCCTAGACTGAAGTAATGGCCTTAACCAGCAGGAATTTTAGTAGCTAGTAGGTTTTGATTGAGTGATCAAACACTGAAATTCTCCCTCGGGTATGCCCCGGGCCTATAATCACTTGTTGTAGTTATTCTGCTGCAATGCCATCCTCTTCTTCAATTTTGGTTCTAGCTTCTGTCGCCCATCCGTGAATAAGAGATTTTATAAAATAGGGTGTTTCCTCTGAGTAGACCTGGAATAAGGGCTCCATGAGCTCTCTGCTGGATTTCCTGCCTCTCTTGGCTGACTGTCTTTAAATTTTTTCCTTTCCTTTGTCCATATTGACCTTTTTTCCTCTGTTTTTCTTCACCATAATTGGATTTGAACCAGAGAGAAAAACAGTAACCCCTCGAGTAGCAACATGATAGAAAATACCCAAACAGTTAATGAACAGAACATACAATTTAACATGGTTGAGGTAAGCAGCTGAGGGATAATGGTCGTGAGCCCCATGACTCTTTAGAAGACTATATTCATTCTTCCTACCCGCCTTAACATTCTTACCTATTTTTCTACCTACCCCAGTCCAAAGCAGAGGCAGAGCAACCAGCAAGTTTGGCTGGCCGGGGACATGAAATACAAACAGTCGTCGACATTGCCAAAGAAACTATTACTTCAAGCACGCCATAAATCTAAGCAGCTATCTACCCTATATAGTAGCATAGGATGATAAGAAAATAGGTTCTTCCAGTACCGAGAGAGTGCAACATAATGAATTATACCTCCCGAATATTAACATCATTAAACTACATGCATACAATTTCCCATTCCGACCCACCGTGAGGATGGTTGACAGCTTTCTCATGGTGTCTACTTCCCAGAAAAAGAGCTAACAGAGGAATTACATTCATTAAATTATCTACCCAAGAAGAATGATAGCCTTTCAGGTTCAGACCCATACGACTTCTACCATTTGCAATACAATTACAGGTGGTTTTACAGACATTGCAAATATAATAAAAAAACAAAGATTTTCGTTTGCATGCTGCGAAACTCCGACACACTCTTCATCTGAATAGCAAAGAGTGAATCGAATACATACCAATACACTAGTGTAGGCCACTAGTGACATCAGTAGTTTCTTCTGGTTTGCACGCACCAGGAACCATCTTCTTCACAGCAGAGAAAGATTATGACAAAGCTTTGCAGGCACAGTGTCTTACCTGCCTCAAAACATCCCACCAGCGCTTTCCCCAACCATCCTCTGACAGCCTAGCTAGCCCTTTCAGCTGCTTCTCACGTGGATTTATTATCATCATTATGTTCTAACTTGGTAAATGTCTCCTCTGTTACCTCGGCGGCCGTGATCTGTCTCCTCACGCATACGGTAACCACGTTGCAGTCCTTCCTCGCCACGTTGCATTCCACCTTGGCCACCTTGCCTCTTCCCATAAGAGTCCTTGAAAATTTGGCACCCTCATCGAGGGGGTGGTTGTGGTCATGACCAATTTGGTCACCATCCTGTTGCACGATGCGCCAGAGCTCCCCCATATCTAGTTCCAAATTCTGCCTCCATGGTTGATCTAGGCACTGATCTCCATTGTTGCAGGCCCAGTTTGATAGAAAATCTGCTGCTTTGTTGCTCGCTCTCCTGACATGATGAGGGAAAATATACTGGTTTTTTCCCATTATTTTCTTGATTTCCTATACTAATCTTGTTGTTCTCCAACTTTTACTGATATGCTCCCAATGACCTCCCTATTGAAGTTTTCTTAGAATTCCCGTGGCCATGGCAGAGTCTCCCTCAATTTCTAATCTATTGTAATGTTCTTGGCGCACAATTTAAAGACTTGTTTTCACTGCTATGACTTCTACTTCATTGTTAGCTGCATATCCAAGATTTATGGCGTATATCCTTAGGTGTAATATTCCAAATTGTAAATAGACAGGAATATAGAACATATGCACAATTCCAACTACGGTAAAATAAGAATTAAACATGTAGAACTGGAAAAATGTCGAAATACATCAAAAAATCATAAAAATAGGCAGAAAATAGCTGAGCCATCTCATTATATATCAACATCAAATTAAATTACATAGTGCTCCCAAATGAATTCACTCAAGCCACAAGATGGTTGAAATACACCAAAGAAACCAAGCACTGTAAATGTGTGCTGCTACTGGAAACTATTGTTATTATGAAGAAGAACCATGTGCGGAAGGCTGTTAGAGTGATTAGAATGATCCACGCTTTCAACCACGGACTCTACTCATAAACCCCAGAAATGGTTTGGCCAAATTTTAAGTTTGGATTTTCGGCTTTTTTTGAGTTGCCCACTTCATTTCTGATGCCTGACTTACGCACTCCTTGGGAATGAATGCTGACATGGGGCTGAAGGAATGATATTTCAGCTACAAAAACACCCAATCAACTCAATAGGTGAAGGGTTTCTCCCCTCACTAGAAAATAAGCTCAAAAATTGGAGATTTCTCTCCTCCACTGCTACACCCCAGCAACACAACCCAACTCTAAACAAAATTGTGTTGTACATGAGACTAAATCTTGGAAAAATGCCTGATTGTGGAAGTATAGTGCAAAATCCTCCAAGAGCTCCTCAATGGAAGAGGTGGGATTCCCAATTAGGAACACCCTGTGCTAAACAGCACAACAATCTCAACTAAATAGTTGAAGAATGCAAGTAGTCTAAACAGACCATACAAAAAATAATAATCCAAAACATGAATAACAATGGTTGCTATCCCCTCCACATATATCATGAGAGCCTCCTCACATTGGGTCCCATCCATACTTGCCACCAAGCTCATGCAAGTTGTCCTCCACTAAAACTGCGTTGTCTCATCATAAAGACTACTCCTCCATGACAACGCTATTGATTTGGTCAAATTTGACTGAATCAACATGATCCAATCCCCGTTCACACCCAAAGGTGATTAATCTAGCTGCTTATTCTTCCTCCTTTCACATTAGGAGTGTTATTATTCCTTCTAAAGGGGTTTTATGAGTCTCCCCACCCACTTATTCACCTACCTAGTGATAAAGCACACTATAATATTCCATTTAGATGAAGTCTAAATTTTTGAAATATTACAGTCCTCCCCTCCAAAATGTTTCTTGTCCTCAAGCAACTATAAAGGTGGAGAAAAATTCCTCCCTTCCTCGTCTTTTGGACTCCTCATCAATAGATTCCACCACAACTGAACATAATCTACAATAAATCTTCCCTCCAATGGTTCCTCCCAAGGATGCCAAAACAAATGGTGTACATCATGAGAAAGTGGAAGGTGTAAGTGGAAACCTTCTTGTTTTCCAATGGCCTCCTCAAGGTAGGAGTGATGATAAACATAGGGAATCTCATCCCCAATGAGAGTCTCCCATACCCATGCTATCATCCAAACAAAATGAGCCATTCTAGGTAGCTCATCAAAAGAATCCTCAACCCCCGGTTCATGCAATGTGTTGGGGCTGTATGGAGATATTAAATTCTTCTACCCAAGTTATTTATCTCTCAATTTATGGTATGTGTGGGGCTGCTATTGATTTTGGGTTGAAATATCATGGCCTCCAAGAATGGCCCAAGTTACCCCACCAAAAAAATTAGCCATGAAGTGCCTCCTCCAAAACTCAAGTTCTCCAAACGGCTCCTCCCACATGAGGAAAAGATATGTAGCATAGAAATCATGGTTTGCCCATTGTTTCTCCTGAAACATGCAACATTTAAAGTAGGGAGAATCGTACCCCCAATGGGCACCTCCAACTCTTGTCCCACTCTCCAAACAACGCTTCCCATGAACATAGGAAAATCAGCAATATATGGAAGCAAAAACCAATGAAAACAAGTTTCCATATGACAACCAGAAAGTGGATCATAGTTCCAGACATGGAACCAGCACAGTGAATCCCTTTCCTGCCTCAAAACAAAGAATAACAAGTGCCTTTTCAGCCACTTGTTTGCTGCCACAATCATCCTACAAGATAGGATCATGAAAGTAAAATGTGGTGCCAATCATGCACACCAAGAATCATGTGGCCTCCCCCACAAACCACCAATAGAATGGCCAACATCAATGCTATAAATGGCCTCAAGTACATGACAATACAATATACAAGAAGGAAAGATCCTCCTTGGTACAATATGTTGCTCATATAAAAAGAAGTACAAATAAGAATGCAAAATTGTACCTTCTCTCCCATTTACTTTGGTCCTTGAGCTGAAATGGCTCAAGTGAAAGTTCTCCCTCACTCTCCATGAGTAGGGAAGTTGTTGTGAAAACCTCTCCATCACCATCTGAGCTATGCATCTCTCCTCATGCTGATGTACATCTTGCTGAATGCTCTCCCAAGTGAACTCCTCCATCAAGGAATGAAATGCATCAAAGTGCATGGAAAGAAATTCCACATGTGATACATGTAGTAACTTCCTCTTGAGATCAGAAAATCTAGTCAAGAATACTCTACCATCAAAATATATTACCTCTCCAACCACAATGTATCTATCATCTCCCTCCAGGTCATCAAGAATCATGCAAGAACCAAGATCCTTGGAGTACTCTACCAAGAGTTGAGACCTCCAATATGGATCAATCCTCCTAAGACACAGCACTAAAGATCTGAAATGTGAAGCTCCCCACATGATGTTGTCTTCTCCTTTGACATCCCTCATGCCAAATTCATCCTCCAAATTTCTACCATGCCCATCATGCAACTACTCATGCTCAATAGAAGTGGTGACTTTTGGAGGTTGGCCTCCCATGAGAAGCTCCCATCCAAAAAGAATCTCCTGATCTTGGCCAATGTAAGCATGAGTGGCCTCCATCTACTCCAATATATGGAGGATTCCTTCCTCAAAGGAAGTACCCTCTGTTTCTCCATATCGATGGAGTATCTCCCTTGCACCATGAAGGTTCCATCCTCCATCACTGCAACAACTTCTGTCAGCGCAGTATATGTAGTGAGAGTGGGTAATGCTGAAAATGGGAGAATGTATCCCTCCTCTTGAGTCTACCCCAGACTCTTTGCACTATACTAGACTCATCTAAGGTCTTCACCCCTCTGGAATCTAAGAGAGGTGAACCAAATGGAAAAATTTCTTCCACAAACTCTAGATCTGGTGGCCTCCTTGGTGGAATGCCCCCATGTAGTGGGACATCAAAATATTAAGTGGCTTATATATATGAGTGGATTGATTTGTTCCTCTCTTCACTGCGTAATACAATATCCTTCTTTGGTGCAGAAACCTCTCAGAATAGATAAGGGTGAATGCTCATCATCCCTTGATGCTGATCCTTCCTTTCTTCCCCTTCCATCTCCCAATCCACAAAAACTGATACATGCTGCTCCTGAATTGTGTTTTGGTTCCCACATGTTGCATCATTTGGAACTCCTTGCAAAGACACAAGGGCTCCTCTAATGGAAGAAATGGCTCCCTTCCCATCTCCATGTGGTGATGGATCTCCTCCTGATGGTATAGCGCTGTTAGCTCTTCTTTCCTCATCCTCTTCATCAATATGTGAGAATGCCTCATCATCAATGAGAGACCCTTGATCTTGTTCTTCCCTTGAAGGAGGAACCTCCAGGTCTTCATCTATATAAGAGGGCTCTTCAAGAAGTGAGGATATTTCCATTGGCAAGGTATCATGCATGTTTCTATCCCCTTCAACAAAATTATGGAGTGGATTTGGCAAAATAAATCTCTCCAACTCATGCAAAGGTTTTGAGTTTTTGGGTTCAACAAGAGATGTTTTACAATATTTAAGATCAAATCTCGTCACTAATTTCTTAGTGAACCCTGCGTATGTTTTTACATTTTCATGATAAAATGAAGTAGAACTATAAAACCACCAATCATGGGCCATACCTTTGAGGTGGAGCGTTGCTACTCTAATGGCCTCCTTTTTTGAAACTTGGTGTAGCTGAAAATAGGAATCTAGCTCCTTCACCCAAGCTTCGGCTATGCACTTTGCTGATCCATCAAAGTTAGATAGAGATATTCTACCTCTCTTGCTTCTATTATGGTTGTTGGATCTTCTCTCTTCCTTGAGTTGGCAAAACCCTTGGAATTCCAAGTGCTCTTTGAATCTCCATGATTGAGACTCATACTCCTGAAGATAGTCACTCAAGGTCTCCTCCCTTGGTGCATCTTCTTCCTCCATTATCCTTGTAGTGAATGTGGGCCATAAAATGAGTTGTGGTGTGGCTGAATTCTCATGCTCATCATGTGAATATCTAGGGCTTGCTTCACTTTCAAACCCTCTTGAGGTTTTTCTACACCTCTCCCCTTTCATCTCCTTGCGATCTTCTTTGATACTCTTCACAGATTGGAAAAGAAGCTGGGAGATCCTATCTTCCTTCATTTCTCCAAAATAATGGAGTCCTACCTTTGTTTCTTTTGTAAAACTTCTCTTTTCTGTGAGAAGAAGCTTCTCCTTCTATTGGCATAATGTCTTGAATGCACAGGCGGAGCCAAGATTATGCTCTGATGCCACTGTAATATTCCAAATTGGAAATAGATAGGAATATTGAACATATGCACAATTCCAACTATGGTAAAATAAGAATTAAACATGTAGAATTGGGAAAATGCTGGAATAAATCAAAACATCATAAGCATGGGCAGAAAATAGTTGAGCCATCTCGTTATATATCAACATAAAATGAAATTTCATAGTGCTCCAAAATGAATGGACTCAAGCCACAAGATGGCTGAAATACACTAAAGATACCAAGCACTGGAAATGTGTGTTGCTACTAATACTGCTACTGGAAAATATTGTAATTATGAAGAAGAACCATGTGTGGAATAATTTTAGATTGATCAGAATGATCTGTGTTTTCAACCACATAATATACTCGAAAACCCCAGAAAAACACAGAAATGGTTTGGCCAGATTTTAAGTTTTGATTTTTGGCCTTTTTTTGAGTTGCCCACTGCATTTCTGCTGTCTGAATTACGCACTCCATGCGAATGCATGCTGATATGGGGCTGAAGGAATGATATATCAGCTACAACAACACCCAATAAACTCAATAGGAGAAGGGTTGGTCCCCTCACTAGAAAATAAGATCAAAAATTGGAGATTTCTCTCCTCCACTGCTACACCCTTGCAACACAACCCAACTCTAAACAGAACTATGTTGTACATGACACTAAAAATTGGCCAAATTCCTGATTGTGGAATTATAGTGAAAACTTCTCCAAGAGCTCCTCAATGGAGGAGGTGGGATTCCTGATCAGGAACACCCTGTGCTAAATAGAACAACAATCTCAACTAAACAGTTGAAGAATGCAAGTAGTATAAATATACCATACACAAAATAATAATCCAAAACATGAATAAGAATGGTTACTATCCCCTCCATATATATCATGAGAGCTGCCTCACATTGGGTCCCATCCATACTTGCCACCAAGCTCATGCAAGTTTTCCTCCACTGAAACTGCCTTGTCTGATCATAAAGACTACTCCTCCATGATAGCGCTACTGATTTGGTCAAAGTTGACTGAATCAGCATGATGAAATCCCTGTTCACACCCAAAGGTGCTTAATCCAGCTGCTTATTCTTCCTCCTTTCACATTAGGAGTGTTATTATTCCTTCTAAAGGGGTTTTATGAGTCTCCCCACCCACTTATTCACCTACCTAGTGATAAAAAAAACTATAATATTCCATTTAGATGAAGTCTAAATCTTTGGAATATTAGATTAGGACTCCCCCTATGTAATCTCAGAATATGCCTCCAGCCCCTACTTGTCTTAGGTTCCCTTTAGAGGCCCCATAATAATTGAGTTTAATGAATCCTGGCTGAGGGAGTGTAAATTTATCTCTAATTTCATACCCAACAACTCTTTGTTTCCAGGAGGAAGGTGCAAGCATCTCTTCCTTGAGGTTTATCTGTTGGAGGATTCTAGCTTCAACGGACTATGGAATCCTCATGAGTCCATTTTTCTACTAAGATGGTTTCTCTGATACCTTGTAGACTGAGTTGCCAGATTTCTGGTAGTTTCATCTTTTCATTATGGAATATTCTTCTGTTCCTCTCTTTCCAGAGGGTCCATAGTAGAAATCCCAATGCTAAGGTCCAAACTGTATTTACTATTAGACTCTAATATCCACCTTTTCTACAATTTTCTATTGTTTAACTCAGACTATTATTATTTCTATTTGAATGATGGAAAAGGTTATTGATATTACTCCACATTTGGTCTGCTACTAGGGAGGTATTAAGCAAATGTTCAAGGGTTTCCTCCTATTCTCCACACATCACACACCATGATGGCCCATGCATGCCACTTCTTTGTAGCTGATGCCAGGTAACGGTTCGTCCATGCCCTACAATCCATAAGAAGTGTTCTATTTTAGGCCAGTGCTTGAGGGACCAGATTTTTTTCCAGAGTCTATTCTCTGGCATGTTAACATTATTAGATTTTATTTGATACACTTCCTTTATTGTGAAAATTCCTTTCGGGTTATACCCCCACCATAGTATATTGTTCCCTGTCACAATGGGTATCTTTCTCATTTGAAGTTCTTTGCCAAAATTCCCCCATTGTTGTGCTTTCGGAGCTGCCTTCCATTGTTGTTTATGTTTCCATCTCCTCTAGAAATGATCGTTCTGATCTTCCTAGTACTGTCTCACTTCCTTAAATTGAGGGTGGTTTGTAAACAGAAAAATTTCCGCAAGATCCAGTCTGCTAAAGAGATTTTCCCTCTGTTTCAAGGAGTCCCCCAAAAATTTAGTGACATTCCCCTCTCTGATCTCCCAGAAACTATGAGCCATGACCAGGTGGCTATTAGTCGATGCAAGATTCCAAATGTCTGACCCCCTGTGGATATTGGGCCAATGTATTCATTCTCTTGGTGTCTGTGGCATATCATACTTCCTCTCCCATATGCATTCCCATAGAGGTGAGCCACCTTGCAACCAACGCCACCATATTTTTTCCCGCATTACCTGATTGAGGATGAAAGGATCACGTAATCCTAGTTCACCTTTACTTTTGGGTAGAGTGAGTTTCTCCCAAGATAAAAGAGCCCATTTCCTTTTTTCCTATGCCCCCTGCCAAAGGAATTTCTTAAAAATATTAACCATGTCTACACAGGTTGTCTTTGGGGCTGCCCTACCAGACAATTGATATATAGGGATTGATTGGAGAACTTATCTAAGAAGGATAACTCAGCTTAGAGAATTTAAAGCTTTGAAGGACCAATTCATTAATAATTTTTGAATACGAGTAATTAGGGCTTTCCAACAACTTGTTTTAAAGGAATTTACTGATAAGGACATTCCAAGGTACTTAGTAGGCAGAGTCCCCGAAGTGAACCTGAGAGTCCGTGCTAAGAACCATTGGGATTGAGAGTTGGTATTAATGAAAAAAACATTGGACTTGTCATTGTTGATAAGAGTGCCTGAAGCTACCATAAAAACTTTCAGAATATCGAGGATAGCTATGGATTCCATAAGGGTGGCTTGACAAAACAACAAAATACTTGAAATATAGTTCAAACTTATTATTTTGCTAAGAGGGACTCTCTAGATCATTATAGTATGATGTTGTAAAGTAAAATAAAAATAAAATAAAACAAAAAAATAAAAATAACCTCATAAAAATAAAATAATAAGAAAAATAAAAAGAATCTTCGTTTTGATCCATGGTATTGAAAACCCATGGTATTGACCCATGGTATTAATGTGAAATATAGCCTATTTAAAGGGTTAAATTAAACTACATCCAAGTATAGGGTAGATGTGTAGGTGTTAGATGTAATGTAAGATTGTATGTAAACAATTTTAATGTTGGGTCAATTATGATCAATATATTTGTACTAATTATCCTTGCCTCTTAAGGAATTTATATTTACGAACACTATGAAAGAGGTATGGTAAATAAATAAAACTTATTTTTATATTTATTCCATAAACCTCTTTATATTTACGAAAACTCAAAAAAAAAAATTAGGTGAAGCCTATGGGCCAAATACCATGGGCTAAATACCATATTTATAAAAGAGATATGGTAAATAAATAAATAAAAAATAGGTATAAATAAGTATGATAAATAAATAAAAATTTATCAAATAGGATTAGAAATCAACATCTAGTTATACACCAAGCCAATGGGACAAAAAATATTTAGGTGAAACCTATGGGACAAATACCATTGGCTAAATACCATATTTATAAAAGAGTTATGATAAATAAATAAATATAAAATAGGTATAAATAAGTATGATAAATAAATAAAAATGTATCAAATAAGATTAGAAATCAACTTGTAAATATACACCAAGTCTATGGGAAAAATACCATGGTAAATAAAAGATGCATGGTAAATATTGCATATTTACCAAGGGGCAATTAAACCAACCTAGATCCATCTCAACTCCTAATCCACTAAGGGGATTTGAACATTGTTACTGCTTAAAAATAATACTTCACTTACAAATTCATTCCAATTTAGCCACCCCCAAGGATGATATTGTATTTCTTATCATTTATAATGTATTTTTAATTTGTAAATAGATTAGTCCATTATTAAAAATACTTGAAATACAATTCAAGCATACTATTTTTCTAAGAGGCACTCTCTAGCTCAGTAGAGTAGGATGTTGTCAAGTAAAATAACAAAATAAAAATAACCCCATAAAAACAAAATAATAAGAAAATGAAATGAACCTTCATATTGATCCATCGTATCGAAAACCCATGGTATTGACCCATGGTATTCATGTGCAATATAGCCTATTTAAAGGGTTAAATTAAACAACATCCCATTATAGGGTAGACGTGTAGGTGTTAGATGTAATGTAAGTTTGTATGTAAACAATTTTAATTTTGGGTCAATTATGATCAATATATTTGTAATAATTAATATATTTGTACTAATTATCCTTGCCTCTTAACCTAAGTTATATTTATGAACACTATAAAAGAGGTAAGGTAAATAAAAATAAAATAGGTATGGTAAATAAAAATTAAATAAAAATATAAATAAAGGGGAGGTATGGTATATAAATAAAATCTATTTTTATACTTACTCTAGAAGTATGGTAAATAAATAAAAATACAAATAATGTAGATTTATGGTAAATAAACAAAACCTCTTTTTATATTTACTCCATAGAACTCTTTATATTTATGAAAACTAAAAAAATAAAAACATTTAGGTGCAGCCTATGAGCCAAATACCATTGGCTAAATACCATATTTATAAAAGAGGTATAGTAAATAAAAAAATATAAAATAGGTATAAATAAGTATGATAAATAAATAAAAATGTATCAAATAGGATTAGAAATCAACATCTAATTATACACCAAGCCTATGGGAAAAATACCATGGTAAATAAAATATGCATGGTAAATATGGCATATTTAAAGGGGGAAGGATTAGACCAACATAGATCCATCTCAACTCTTGATCCACTAAGGGGATTTGAACATTGTTCCTCCTTACAAATAATGCTTCAATTACAAATTAATTCCAATTGAGCTAGCCCCAAGGAACAATATTGTATTTCTTATTATTTAGAATGTATTTTTAATTTGTAAATAGATTCGTCCATTCTTAAAAATACTTGAAATACAGTTCAAACTTATTATTTTTCCAAGAGGCACTCTCTAGCTCAGTATAGTAGGATGCTTTAAAGTAAAATAAAAATAAAATAAAATAATGAAATAAGAATAACCCCATAAAAATAAAATAATAAGAAAAATGAACACGAACCTTCATATTGATCCATAGTATGGAAAACCCATGGTATTCATGTGAAATATAATCTATTTAAATGGGTAAATTAAACTACATCCCATTATAGGGTATATGTGTAGGTGTTAGATGTAATTTAAGATTGTATGTAAACAATTTTAATGTTGGGTCAATTATGATCAATATATTTTTAATAATTAATATATTTGTACTAATTATCCTTGCCTCTTAACGGAAGTTATATTTATGAACACTATAAAAGATGTATGGTAAATAAAAAGTAAATAAAAATATATTTAAGGGGGAATTAAACCAGCCTAGATCCATCTCAACTCCTGATCTACTAAGGAAATTTGAACATTGTTCCTCTTTACAAATAATACTTCACTTACATATTCATTCCAATTGAGCATGTAACATACATCAAATTTCACTAATAAAATTTTTTTATTAACACTTACCATACTCAACATTTACCTTATTATTATCATTGCAATTACATTGTACATTGCTCAACCCATACTTTAATATTAGCATTGCTATCATATTTATAATATGCAACATTTATTTTAATGTTACTGTTGCATACACATTTACATTATACATACTTATCTTAAGGTCATCATAGAAAATATTTTCTGTTCGAACGCCTATGTACTCGTGCCTTTAATTATTACATTGTATTGTAATGTGTTGTCGGTTAAAGGAATATAAGTCTCGAGGTGGCAACTTGACATTATATTTAACTGGGTATGACCCTAGGTATGACCCTTGGCATACAGTTCAACTATGAATTTGTTTAATTGTTCGGTACGTGATATCTATAGCATGTTGTGAGAAGACCATTACAATAATGAGCAATATTATGTTAAACTAGATTGCATTTACGTTATATCCCATCGGTTGATAGCTATGGTTACTTTGAGTTATCCGTTCACTAGGATTTGAATCAATGATGGATCCTTATCCATGCAATTGTTTAGGGTATAGTCTACCCCTAACCCTAACCGCTTCTCTTCATTTGCCTACTGCCTCCGCCGCGTTTCTCTGCAACTCTGTCTCAACTCTGTCTGGCACTTTGCCTCGGCCTCATCCAGTAGCTCCACCATGACACAATCCGACCTTTCGTGGCTTCACAGATGATAGGTACTCCCATTTTCTTTTCAACGTCATCTTTTATTCTTGGCGAGTTTTGTTATTGGGTTTTCACGGTTTTCACTATTACAGTTTTTATTTTCTGTGGTTGGCCAGAGGCCCGCTCTCTTCCATAGCTCAGTTTACAACTTATGAGCTTGCCCTAAGGAATTTCCTTCTCTTCCCTACCAGGTCTAAGCATCTTCTTGAAGACAAACCACTTCGACTATTACCAAGATCCTTCATCAATATTCCAGGTGATTTGCAAAGGGTTATATGTTATTTGGTGTTTTTTTTTGTTTTACTTCTGCAATTTTGTTCTATTTCGAGGTTGTGGGATTCGACCCCCTCTTTCGTGGCTTTGCCCTCGGGATTCATTCTCAACCTTGCGGCAAAGCCACACACAGGTAAAGGTATAGTTCAATTTTCTTAATTTCTCCTTCACTCATTATTGCATTTCTTTGTTAGAAAATTCGCTAGGTTATACAGTGAAATGATTTTTTTACCTTGTTTTTTTTGTGTAGGTACCTTCCCTGCCTCGGCGTTGAGAGAATTCACTTTTGGAGTGCTCCATGCATCGAGCTTCTCTGACATGCATTATTTTTCCCCTCTACGGGTATTCCTTCATCGTTGTAAGATTCGGTTAGGTTCACTGTCTTAGAGAATTCTGCCCCAACCTCAAGGGCTTTCACTGTAACATGAGTTTGGAATTAATTTAATGGTTACTTGTCACCGTGTTATATTCGGCTTGCAAGTTCGTTGTTTGACCTCTTCAGGTTTACGTTAAATGTTCTATAACAAAATTTGGATGACAACGTTATTTCCTACTTTTACTCTGTAATGATGATTTTGGACATAAGGGTATTTCCTTGAAGTTTTGGTACTTGTTTATATTTTCTTTTAATTCAGTTACATGAGGTTACCATACTTCATGCTTTAATATATGTTCTTTGGTTGTCAATTGTTTAGCAATATCTATACAAATCTATCCTTTGTTTCAGTTTGTTCTCTTGGGCATACTTATGGAGTAGAAAAAAATATCTTTCCAGTTTCCTGTTTACGTACATACTATGTATCTCCATATTATTTCGGTGGATTTTATTTACAGTCAGAAATTTATATTGATTTTTTCTTTATTGAACATGTCTATTCATTGTTATTTGTAATACACACTTTAGCTTATTTATTTTTTCTGTCTTTACTGGCTATAGTCTGTTTCCATTGTTTTCAGGTTATGGGCATTGTGTTTACTTTCTTGTTTATTTTTAGATAAATGTTTGGACTATTCTGTCTATGAATATCATAGGTACAGTTAATGACCAACTTGGGCTTTGGGGCTACAGTTCTAAGACACTGAGTTAACATTTTCCTAGTTCTTTGCAAATACTAAATAAGCCATAACCTACATACATTGTTCTAAACATTCCAGGGTTTATCTATTTCCCTTGTTTATATTAAGGAATACACAGATAAAAATACACAGATAAGAATAAACAGATAATTTCACCTATCTATTTTCCAAGTAAATTAATCCTTTTTGCCTATGTACAGGACAAAGAACTGAAACAAGAAATAATATTAACTAGCCAATTTATCCTGAACTTAATTTTCCAGCAAGTAGTTCACTTATCTATTTTTTCCAGACCTTAGTGTTGATGTCCTCCCAACCATGAGAGAGACAATTATGTCCTCTTCTCCCCCCGTGCTCCACACCTGAGTAAGTAGGTTGACAGAAACCTCGAGACCCAAAGTCCAGTCTCCTATTCCAAGAATTTTCAGGATTACTGAGTGTTTCCACTGGTCACCACCAGCTCATGAAATCTTCACACTTTCCTTTCCACTCCTTAGCCATAGGACATAACCCCTCTTCCTCACTAGGACGTACCTTTATCCTCAAAGGAAGAGGTAACTGTTTGAAATGTTTTCTGTTCAACCACTTCTCAGTTCTTGGAATACTTTTACCATCAGTATTTTTTTTTTACTTTTCATGGAACCATTTCCATAACTAAATTTTAGTTTTTAATCAAAACAAAAATTAATTCTTGTTTATCAAAATATTTTTCTCAAAAAAATAAATGTCTTAGTTTCTTAATGATAAAAATAACATAACAATTCGTTGAAACTTAAGCCAGCTGTCACAACTTCCCCCCCTGGAAGTAAACACCATCCTTGGTGTTTTACTCCAGCTCAACAAACAGTTATGGGTATGCCTCTTGAACAAATCCTTCATATTCCCAAGTAGCCTCATCCGAGATGAAGTGCTTCCACTGCACTTTAACCTGGGTGATGCATCGCCTCTGGAGCATGATTTCTCTTCGATCGATTATACGCTGAGGTTTGACCAGAAATTCATTGTGAGGCTTCACATGCAATCAGCAAAATTTAGAGTTAATTTCTCATAAAATTTAGTAATTCAAGGTAGGATTTTTAATATTATCCTACCTGAACTCTTTGCTAGTGAATTACATGATTCTAGTCATGTACATATCGCTTTAGTAAGGATACATGGAACACATTGTGCACCCGAATATGGCTGGGTAAGGCCAATCAATATGCCATCGGTCCCACTCTTTCCAATATCTGGAAAGGTCCACAGAACCAAGGAACCAAATTGGCACATGAGGCCCGCCTTAGTGTGCTCTTCTTTGGTTTAATCCTTACATACACATGATCGCCCACTTCAAACTCGTGATAAGTCCTTTTCTTATCTGCATATACCTCCTACCAATCTTGAGCTACCTTTAAATTCAGTCTGATCTTTCTTACTTCTGATTCCATTTGAGCTAACATTTCCAGCCCAAGCATCAAATTGGTTTTGGGGCTACTCCAATTGATAGGTGTACGACATTGTTTTCCATACAAAAATTCGAAGAGACTCATATTCAGATATTCCTGATAGCCATTGTTGTAAGAAAACTCTACCAAGTGTAGATACTCTTCCCATCTTGTTGGTTGCTGCATCACATTTATGCACAACATATCCTCTAGAATTTGATTCACCCGCTCAGTTGGGCTGTCCATTTGGGGATGATAAGCGGTGCTGAAATTGATTTGGGTCACCAGACCTGTAAACAAGGTCTTCTAGATTTTTGATGTAAACTTCACATCTCTATCTGATATGAGAGTTTTTGGAATGCCATGCAGTCTAAAGATTTCTCTCATAAATATGTCTACGATCTGCACTGTTTTGTAAGTAGATTGTACTGGTATAAAATGTACTGCCTTGCTCAATCGATCAGCCACCACCATAATGGAGTCATTGTGCTTTTTTTATTTTGGAAAAATAGTAATAAATTCTAAAGATATAACTTCCCACTTCCACTCCGGTATCAGTATGGGCTACAACAATCCAGCTAGATGTTGATGCTCCACCTTAACATGCTGACACTCCAGACATTTGTTTAAATATTCTGTAATGTCTCTTTGTATACCAGGCCAGAAATAGATCTTTCTAATGGCTGTTAGAATTTTCTGATACCCTGGGTGTCCTAAATAATTGCTACGGTGGTATTTGTTCATGATCAACTCCTTTAAAACCACTCGATTTGGAATATATATCTTTTCCTTAAAGGTTACTAATTGATCTTTGCTAACTCTGTAGTGAAAATATTTTTCTTGGATTTAGACCTCCTCCATGTGCTACCAAATAAATTGGTGTTATGGATCCTTCTCGGCCTCCTCTTTTATCTGGTCTAAAAATTTACATTCAATCTGGTTGTCGAAAAGTTCATAAACACAATGCAATTTCCTGCTTAGGGCATCCACCACACGGTTTTCCTTACCTTTTACATGATGCATATCAATGTCAAACTCACTTAAAAAGGAATTCCATATTTCCTGGCGAGAGTTGAGATCAGCCTGTTTGAAGCAACAGGTTAGGCTGCTATGGTCATTTTTTAGCACAAATATTTTCCCTAGCAAGTAGTGCCTCCATACCTGAAGTGCAAGCACTACTGCTGTCAGCTCTAGATCATAGGCTGAGTATCTCTATTCATGCTCTTTTAGCTTTTTTGATTCATAGGAAACCACTCTTCCTTCTTGTGACAATATTTCCCCAACTCCTTCTTTACAAGCATCGGTACGAACTTCAAATTCCTTATTGGGATCAACTACCCTCAACACCGGGGCAATGATCAACAAAAGTTTCAATATTTCAAAGCTGTTCTGGCACTCGTTAGTCCATTTAAATACTTTTCCTTTCCTCTGTAAGGAGGTAATTGGAAAATAAATCCTTGAGAATCCTTCAATGAAACGTCGATAATATCTAACCAATCCCATAAAGGATCGGATGTCTGCCACATTTTGGGGTACTCGCCATTCCATATTTGCCTTAATTTTCTCTGGATCGACCGCTATTCCCTTAGCGAATATAACATGGCCTAGGTACTGGATTTCTTCCTTGAAGAAGTCACATTTGTTGAACTTGGCGTATAGATGATGTTTTCGTAGCATCTCCAATATTATCCTTAAGTGCTCCTTGTGCACTTCCACATTCTTTGAATAAATTAAAATATCGTCAATGAATATCAGCACAAAACAGTCCAAAAAGGGGTGAAATATACCATGCATCATCCTCATAAATGTTGCTGGTGCATTAGTTAAAAAAAATGGTAATACCATAAACTCGTAGTGCCCATATCTAGTACGGAAAGTCGTCTTGTAGATATCTTCGTCTTTTATCCAAATTTGGTGGTAAGCAGAGCTTAAGTTGATCTTTGAAAATAAAATGGCCCCCTTCACCTGATCAAACAGATCATCAATCCGCGGTAGTGGATATTTAATTTTGACGGTTAGTTTGTTGAGTTGTTGATAGTCCATGCACATCCGCATGGTTACGTCCTCTTTATTTACGAATAACACTGGTGCTCCCCAAGGGGACACACTTGGTCAGATATACCCCTTATCCAACAATTCCTGCAACTGCATCTTCAATTCGGTCAACTCCAGTACACTCATTCGGTAGGGTGCCCTCAAAATCGGTGATGCTCCTGGCATCAATTCAATAGTGAAATCAATGTCCCTTCTTGGAGGAAAACCTAGTACATATTCTGGAAATACGTCCATGAAATCTTGCACTACAGGTATGTTCTCCATCATCGAAGTCTTTTCCTTGGAATATTAAGTATAACTCACATCCCTTCCTCATACACTTACTCATTTGAGAGGCTGTAATAGGACGCAACTGTAGGGGCTTCTTGATTCCTTGCATCTCCTTACGAGTCCCATCTTTCATTCTATGATATATAATATTTTCTTTGCAATCTACTAATGTCCATTGTTTCTCCAACCAATCCATACCTAGTAGCACATCGTAAGATCCCAAAGGTAATACATTCAGATCCATAGTTAACTGATGTTCGCCAATTTCTAGTGCACAGTTTGGAATTTTGGCACAAAAATGTTTGTTATACCATTTTTTTGGTCATCTAACCTATTATTATTAGATGAACCCAAGTACACCATGTAAGACCAATTTTACCCTAAGTAAAATTGCTTTCACCATATAAAATAACTTATTTGGTCATATTTAACCCAAAACAAAGAAATTAATTAAATAAATCCTTATTTATTTAATTATTTCCTAAGAACAAGTTATTTAAATAATATTCTTAGTTAAATTTGACTAAATCATCCATAAATAATTAAATAAACCATTATTTATTTAATTATATTCCCATCATTCCCTTAAAATGATAAATAAATCATTTATTTATTTATTATTTATAAATAAAGGAATTGACCCAAGTCAAGAATCCTTTTCCCTCCAACAAATATAATAAAATATTCATAAAAGGTGCTTCTAGAATTCGATTAATAATATTTTATTCATGCACCGAGTTCTAGACCGCCCCAATATTTTGTTATAAATAGGGGGGTTTTCCCCATTCATTAGTCACCTTCATTGCATTAGATCACTCTGGATCTTCTCTTGGTCACCATTTTCCATTTTTCTTTGTGAACTCCCATTGAGTTCTATGTTTGCTTTTCCACATCCATAAGAGAGAGAAATGCTAGATCTGAAACACTGAGGACTTCCAAGAACCCATCCCACTGAGGAGAACCGGAAAACACCTTTCTTGTTTTCCTCACAAGTGCCCCATTCTTTAATATAATACAAAATTCTTTCATATACATTCTTCTTGTCTTGTTCATTGGATCTATGGAGCCATGTTATTTCTTATCTGCTTAATATATTTTATGCTTAGATCTGAATTTGTGTAGCAATCCTAAAGGTATTTTGCAGCCATAATTGATGTTAGGGATATTTGTTATGCGTAGCTAAAGTGATCTTTTACGACGAAAGATTCATACTAACAATTGGCGACTCCACATGGGTTTTCTTTGACCACTGTCGTTTTATCTATTCCTGCATATCCAGCTGTTTCAGACCCTAGAGTTTCTATTCCATTTTTTGTTTTTCCTATTTTTATGGTGATTTTCACCCCTAAAACCATTTAACCAGTCAAATTTTTAACTTCCGTGTGTTTCTGGCCTTATTGTGCAGGTGACAGACATCAGTCGCAGCTAAGACGACAAAATTTTTCTGAAATCTGCTGCCGAGACAGCCGGATCTGCAGGTCACACTTATTGGCCCAAAAAGTGCGACCTGAGCCTCAGGATGCAATTTTCTACCCCAAACCTGC
This sequence comes from Pinus albicaulis, assembly GCA_034641835.2. Lineage (NCBI taxonomy): Eukaryota > Viridiplantae > Streptophyta > Pinopsida > Pinales > Pinaceae > Pinus > Pinus albicaulis. The sequence goes on along the minus strand of JAXQQM020061129.1, from coordinate 30,208 downwards.
AACCTGGACTGAAAACAGGTCAGAACCTGCGACCTGCACTTTTTCTACAAATTTTTCAGCACTTTTTCTGGGTTTGTCTGAAGCTTCTGTCAGGGTTTTCCAGGCTTTGTCTCTACCCGTTTGGACCTATTTCTGATCTACATCACTCACCTAAGAGGGAATCTTTCCCCTTAGGACTCTCGTACCCTCCACTTCTTGTGGATGAGTCTTTACTGTTTCAGAAGTCTGAATTTCTAGAGTTTCAGCCCTCTTTTTCTCAGATCTGATACCTCCTTTTCATATCCCTTTTAGATCAGCTCTTCTCCCTCTCAAAACCGTCTCATCTCATTTTGTTTGGGTTCATTTCTAAGGCCACTGCCTTGTCTCTCCTATCTTTAGCTGATCTCTCCCTTTTTAGTAGCAACCTTGCCTCTGCCTCTTTGCTGTTCTCTGCACCACTTTTCAGCAGATTCACCCTTTGGATCCCAGTCCCTCTGGACCTTAGATCCATTGGCATATTTTAGTGTGCTTTTCCTGGTTTCTTCCCTCTCGTAGACTAGTTTTAAGAGACCCGCCTTTTTGGGTTAGATTGTTGCATTATTAGTTGTTAATTTTCTATTCTTTCAGTCTTATTTACTGTAGATTTATTTTCCATTACGCAACACACCTTTTCTTTTACTCTCAAAACGTATGGGTTTAAACAATTAAAATTAACACACACCACACACTGACCCTAAGAGAAGAAGCACCTGGCTAACACTACCTGGCAAAGACTTTAAAATCAATTGTCACTGCACCTCTCTACCCTTGACCTCACTTGATTTTGTCCCCTCTTGCCCTCGTCGGTTTATCTTCTTCCTGTCATCATTGCACCCCCAAGGCGCTGCTCCTGGAGAATTCTTGGCCTTCATCATCAGTTTCCGCTTGGACGACTTCCTCCTTCCCGTCGTCATCGAGTCAGTCTTCCCCTGAGTCCACACTCTGACTCCTCTTCTAATTTTTTAGGTTCTCCCCCTACTTCTGGTTCCCCCTCTTTTCCCTTCACCATGTTTCATTCTGGACCTAGCCCTAACCCCAGTTCTACCACCGGGTCCATTTCCAGTGGAACCACTATGGGACCTACCTTGACTGCCCCATTACTCCCTTATATGGCTGGCCTCAGTCTCCCCGACTTCAATCAGCTGATTAATGATCCCATTCGCCACGATGTGAGTTGGCCTGCTATGCCAACCAAGCTCCCCTCCGACATTCCCAAGTTCGAAGGCCTTGCTAGCGAAGATCCCTCTAACCATATCCGCTCTTTCCACATGTGGTGCTCCTCTAATTCCATCACCGATGACTCCATCCGTCTTCGATTGTTCCAACGCACGCTTACAGGCGACGCTTCTAAATGGTATGTTGAACAGGCCACCTCCTCCCATACCACTTTTGCGACCATTGCCCAAGCCTTTTTATCCTACTTCCAGCTCCCCCTCCGATACGACACTGGTACCGAGCTTTTAACCTCTTTCCATCAATCCTCTTCGACCCGCCTTTCTGCTCATGTCTAGGAATGGTGGCGAAGATGGAGCTTGTGTCGCGCTCCCCCTTTTGAAGATCGGGTTTACATGGACTGGTTCCTTCGCTCCCTTTTACCTCCCATTGGCAAAGATGTCGCATCCCATTTTTCCCAAACCAAAGAAGCTGCCCTCCAAATAGCCTTGAAGTATGACCTTATCTACGCCCAATCTAGTTATGTTTATACCGTCCTCCCTGACCTTCCCAAACTCAATGGCCCTAATGCCTCAGGGGCATCTCACTCTGCCGATGGTATCGTTGGAGCCCTATCACATACCTCCACCCAACCTCTTCCGAGCCATGGTTTTCCTCCAGGGGCCAGCCCCTCCGGCGTTTTCTCCCCTCCCGGTAGCATGTATTCGGGCTATGGCATGCCTCCTTTTTTTTCCCACCCTCCTGCTTACCTTACTGCTGCCCACCCTACCCCTTATCCATATCCGCAACCTAATGTCCTCGCTCCTCCAGCATTTGGACCTTCCACTCCACTGCCTTTTCCACCCCCACAACCGCACTTACTACCCCCCCCAGGGCAAGTATTTGCACAACAGGGGGCACCTAACGTTCCTCCTTCTCAAAGAAGGAGAAGGGGCAATCAATCCGCTTCTGGTAATCATGGACCCAATCCTTCCAATATCGACTCTACCACTGCCAACCAGCCACAGGGCTCTCAGCCCAAGCTAGACAGGCCACTCCGCACCAATAAGCCATGTTCGTGTTGCGGTGTTTATGGTCACTACACTCATGATTGTCCCTTATTACCAAAAATGTGGCAACTTTGGGATTCTCAGGCCACTGTACGGGGACATCACTCCTCCCCTACTGCCCCTCCCACCCCCGTTACTTCTCAACCTGTTTTGTTTACCGATCCTTTCCCGCAAAAAGGATTCGTGGCAACTCAACCACCTCACACCCCGGTAACCACTCACCCTTCCCCTTCTGGTTCCTCTGATTACCAGATTCTCATGATGGCTTCTGACCCACCTCTGAATGTCGACCTCAACCTTCAAACTCGGTCCCGTCAGTATTCCACACCTCCTGTTCCGCCTGTCTCTGAGTCTCCATCGTCAGGTCCTACATAGCCTCTCTCGACACCCAATGGTCCCTTGCAACTCCCTCTGCCCAAAGCCGAGGTTCATCCCAAGCCTCCTAAGGGACCATTACGCCGAAATGTTGCCTCTGGTCGGGCTACCCATTCTTACAGCATAGTAGATGATCTGGCCCAATCTCCTGCTGCCATTTCAACACTGGAACTCCTCTAGTCGTGTCCTTCTCAAAAGAGGGCTCTACTATCTGTCGTGGGCGCTGTAGATCTTGCTGATGACCAATTGATTTTTTTTTACGCCCGTCAGTCAGACCATCCCCCTCTTCCTCCTTCAGTTGCTTTCCAAATCCCAGTCAAAATCCGAAACGCCAATGTTGCTCGGTGTATTATTGATGAGGGGGCATCTACCTGCGTAATGTCTGCTTTGGTTTGGAAACAACTTGGATCCCCTGAACTTTCCCCTTCCACCATCACCCTTCATGCATGGGATGGCCATGCCTCCCAGCCCATTGGCCTCTTTCGTAACTATCCTATCACCCTTGTCGGCAAGACTTTTTGTGTTGACGTTGAAGTTATCGACGCCCCTCTTGACTACAACATCCTTTTGGGGCATAGTTACACCTATGCCATGTCAACCACCCCATCCACAGTCCACCGCAAGATGTTTTTCCCTCATAATGGCAAGATTGTCACCATTGACCAATTGACCTACCATGAACCAAAATCTCAGACCTCCCCTGAGTCCACCATCGCTACCGTCACCAATAAACCAACTGTTGATTCGTTGACCAGTGTTTCCCCCGGTGTCTACAAAGACTCCTCTCTGCTTGGCACTTTTTCTGGTCCTCCCCCTCCTCCCGTCTCTGACCCCAGCTCAGCGAATGTTTGCATGATGCAATCGTCTCAGGCTAGCCTTCTGCAGCCTGCTCCAGCTAGTCAGCAACCTCTATCTCACCCACCGCCTCCTTCTCCTAGCCCTTCGCTTCAGTCAACTGAACCTTTTTCACCCAGCCCTTCCCATCACACTTAGGAACCTTCCTACCCTCCTGAGTCAGTTCCACCTGGTCTCCACCATATGGGAGCCATCCCCCCTGGTCATTACCCCGCCGGTCAAATACCTTTCCTTGCCCCCCCCTGGCGTCTATTCGGTTCCCGTCATGGCCACCCTTTCCCTCCCTAATTTAACCTTGGGAATTCCAGTATGGTATCTTACTCCTCCAACCGAGACCCCACCAGGCCACCCCAAACCATACATAGCCGTGACACCCGTGCAACCGATTCCCTTCGCTCCTTCCACCACCACAGTACCCCTAGCCCCTTCACAGAACCCTCCTAATGCTGCGACAACTACAGGCAAGAAACGCAAAACTCGCAAGGGGGCATCCACTGACAAGGTCACCGCACCTGACCCTACCCCGCCCCCACCCTCCAAGCCTTGTGCCTTGTGTGATGGTATCGGTCATCCCACCCATACTTGTCCTGAGTTGCCCCGTATCCAACCCATGGTTAAAGTCGCGTTCCCTGAATCCACGGTCCTTGAAACCTCTGTTTCTTCCTCATCCGTAGCAAAAAACCCCAAGAATATTTGCACCAACAAACCCTGCACTCTCTGTGGGGTCCATGGCCATTATTCCCACCATTGTCCTCACCTCACCCATTACCGAGCCTCTTTAGAGGTCATCCGCGAGTACGAGGTTGAACAAAATCAATCCGCCTCTCCCATCCTTGCTCAATATGCGTCCAGTCTACTCGAGGATCCCCCTGCTACCATTGACATTCCTCCCCCCGATGTTGAACTGTCGGACCATGTTGCTTCTCTACTATACCTATCATCATCCACGCGCTCCCCAGAGTACATTCCTTCTGAACCCACTCCACCTATTATGCTTGATTCTCCTCCAGACACGGGTGCTTCATCTTTTGACCATCTCTTTTGTCCTTCTGTCATTTCCCGCGATGACCCGTATCTGCGCATCTCTCCTCATACTGATGATTTTGGTACCTTTGCAGCATCGTCTGGTCTCTTTGACCCTTCCCTCCCCTCTCCTAATCACGATCATACCCTCCATATCTTCGATGTTCGTCGCAGCCTCAGTGCCCGCCCTCCATCCCATCGTTCTCCTCCCTCTCCCTCTCATCAATCCATGAGTCCTCGATTTCCTACATGCACTGTTCCCTCTCGTAGCTGTCATTGGAAGTCTATCCTCTACTCACGCTGCCCTCCTTTGTCTCATCCTTCCCATTTCTTGACTTATGAGACTATTACATCAACCCTTTCGTCCGACCCTTATCTGGTCTACGCCGATGGAGCAAGTCACTATTCCCGTCATCTCGCTTTAGCAGCATGGGCCATCTTTACCCCCTTGCATACCCTGGTCCTTTCAAATGGCGTCTGCATTGGTACGGCCACCAATAATCAAGCCGAATATGATGCAGTTCATGGTTTCTTAGCCGATGCCCTTTCTCACCGCATCCTCCATCTGCATGTTCATTAGGATTCCCTGCTTGTTGTCTTACAAATTAATGGTGTCTATCGTGTGCATAACCCCCTCCTGTTTAGACAATATTTACGAGTGCAAACTTTGATACGGGAATTTAGATTCATTACATTTCACCATATACCTAGAGGTCAAAATCACTACGTAGATCAAATCAAAAACCATGTTCTAGACTGGCATATATCACACACAACACAATAACATTCAACACCATCAACCAAATACATATACATCATATATATATTACATAACATGTGTTTTTAGAGTCCATCTACTCTGAAACATGCTACATGCCCATAACATGTTACAATAACAAAACTACAAAAATGGGGGGCACCACCCGCCCCTACATAAAAACTGGGGGGCACCACCTGCCCTACATCTAATCACTCTCTGGAGGATCTCGAGCCAATGTCTCTACCCCCGTAGCTCGTAGATCATGCACAGCCTGACTGGCCATCGCCATGCGTCGCATGATACCTCGCCACTCTGAGGGTAACCCAATACATAACTCTATGTACCCGTCATCTAAATCCTGCCAACCACGCTCTGATACACTGGTCAATAGCCCCTCACATCTTCGATGAATGTCCTCCACCAGAGCAGCCACATCTTCGCTCTGCGTCGTCCTTGATCCACTTGCCCCTGTAGCTCCTATCGCTGCAGGTCGTCCCATGTATCTGACCAATTTTACTAGAGCTATATCTGCATTCCACAAAACATCTCGATTAGCATTAGGTATATTAGTCACAAAACTATAAAATATACCTAACAAATTAGTTTCTTGTCAATTACCATCGGGCCCCCACACTCGACCCGGCGGAAGCAGCAAGTCCGGATCTTCCCAATAACTCATCCCACTATAGGGATAGTCGTCTATGTATAATGGCATCTGATCCCAATGCATGAAGAAATCTGGTTGGAACACCCGTCTGACTACCCCTCCCCCTCCTCTACATAGTAGTCGTCCCCATCGATGCATCCGGGGCTCTCTCGGACCTCCATCAGGAAACTGTACATGAGGTCATAAGGTCGGGATCTTCTCAAAGAAGAAAGAGCACAACATCATCCCATAAGTACAATCATGATTCACTTTCCGCTTGCATAGCGACAACTGTCATTTCAACGACACCAACATCATCTGGGCCCACCCATAGTAGGTCCCACTCAACACACTCTCCACGATCATCATCTGCCATCCAGTGATGTGATGGAACGCCTGGCTACCCAAGACCTGTAACACTGCTGCGGCTACTGCCCGAGTCTCCAACCTCTCTAGATCACCAATGGATATTTGAGTCCCTTTGATTTGGACACCTGGTCGACAATGTCACTCAACAAAATCCATAATGTCATGCCCCCGTGGTAACACTGGCTGCATATTTCCCACCATCCCTAATGGTGGGAGACCTATCAAGAAATACAAATCCTGGACCGTCAACTCGATCCTGTGCCCCTGCACTACAAATGCCTCATGATCTGGATCCCAGTAACTGATAATACGGGCCAACAAGGGCTCCCCCACCCTCATCAAAGGGTTCTCCAAAAATTTCAGTACCCCATACCTAGCTAGTGCATGACGGACACCCTGATCCAACTGGATCTCCGTCCGTAATGTACCTAAGTCTCTCTCTCTCCATTTGATATGTATATCTGCCATACCTGCACAAAAAATTCATTTTTGTCGGCCTCCAGATCAACAAAACTACATTAACTTACCCTAAAACAGAATCTCAGCCCATAACAGCCCAAAAACCCCCACATCTCACAGATCGCACTTTTTGGGCAAAACCTGGGCCAGGTCGCACTTTTCAAGCAAAAACCTGCGTCCCAGGTCATAGCTTTTTCCCCATAAAGTGCGACCCGACCGTAAGGATGAAATAGGGGAAGTTACTGAGATTTAAAGCCCTAATATGCAATTTGAATCCATCAAAAACAAAGCTTAAGATTAGGCCACTTACCTGCAACTGATGGATCACAATTCCAACGGTTGGTTTGTCCACTACGATCGCCGCAAGATTTAGGGCCTTCTCTCCTCTCCACATTCACCACAGCTACACAAGCAAATGAATGATTTTGGAGGGAAAATGCCCTATTAGAAGAAAACCCCTGTTTTTTATTTCGCCCGTTGTGACTAAACCGTAGCCCCGTTTCACACACCGTCCACACCGTTGGAAAGCTCTCACCAAGCACTCAAATGGGTATCTGTTATTTTTTTAATGTTTTGATACTTCACCAGGACACATTTTTTCCATGAAGGGTCTATTTACCTCTTCTCAAAATCGACTTTCTTCACTTACGACACTTGTACTTGGGGCACCACTTTGCCTCCTTACTCATCTTCGTTCGTGTTGATTTTCATCATGAGCTACCCTCTTTTACTCATGCTTTTATGGTTCCCCATTTGGACCTGTTCTATGAGGTAGCACCATTGAGTCACCCTTGTTTAGAGCACCTGCATCGAGTCACTAGCACATTCATGGAGTTTATCCCGAGTCCCTTTGTACCCCTCCATAGTCCTCCATCCTTTCTTGCTTCGTCCCTCTCTCATGTCACACATTATCGCCTTCCGTACCCCCGTCCACTATCCCCCATGATCCTGTGTCAGTCGCTGCAAAGCCATTTATACACTTGATGCTCTAACAAGGGAAGTCGTCCAACCTCTCCTCCATTCCTCTCCTTCCATCATCATCATTAGTGTCTCCTTGGTCGTCGCTCTACTATTTTCCCCGTGCCTTAGATGGGGTTCCCTTATTGCCTCACCTATGGTGGACCTCCTTCTGTCGACATCAGCTCATTTATTCCAGAATCCAAGTCTAAGGGGCAGTGTACCTTGGTTCAAGCTCCTATCAGCATGATCGTGATCTATACACTTGATGGTCCAGTGATGCAGTAGCAAATATTGGTGATTCCCGGGCGTGTGTGAGATCTCTCAACCCTCATCAGGGGGTGGCCCTGCAGGTAGCCCCCCACATGCCCGGATGACTTCTTTTCCGACCCTGATGCAGCTCCTCCCATTTGATGATATCAGCCTCCACCACTTGCGGCGCTTCTTTGATTTGCACATATCAGTCAGATGTTGCGAGCCCTTCCCCGCATGTAGGGGGAATTTGAGTGTATTTGTATCTCATGTACTACCATATTATTGTATAAGTCTTGAAGATTATTCCAGGCCTCGCATGTATGTGAGATTCATAATGTTCTTTATCTGGCTCATGTTTAGGCCAGCACATGCTTCATTATCGCATTCCGTGGTTTTCTGAGTGCCTTATTCTTTGTACTTCTTGCGTTCCATGGTTTTCCGGGTGCCTTATTCTTGGTACTTCGTCTCGGCGGGCATAGGTATGCCTCCCCCGCCGCCTTTAGCATAGGTACCACTTCATAGAGACTTGTTGCACCTGTAAGTCTCATCTCCTCAGGGTCTAGTTCTTTTGTACATCAGACACCATTACACTTCTCTCTCTCACTTCCCTTTTGATATCTAGTGATTGAGCTCTTACAACGTACTTCGGTCATACGATTTGCTCCTAACACTCGTACGTTGGGGGGCAATCTGTTACACCATTTTTTTGGTCATCTAACCTATTATTATTAGATGAACCTAAGTACACCATGTAAGACCAATTTTACCCTAAGTAAAATTTCTTTCACCATATAAAATAACTCATTTGTTTATATTTCCTGGTCATATTTAACCCAAAATAAGGAACTTAATTAAATAAATCCTTATTTATTTAATTATTCCCTAAGAATAAGTTATTTAAATCATTATTTAAATAATATTTTTAGTTAAATTTGACTAAATCATCCATAAATAATTAAATAAACCATTATTTATTTAATTATATTCCCATCACTTCCCTAATATGATAAATAAACCATTTATTTATTTATTATTTATAAATAAAGGAATTGACCCAAGTCAAGAACCCTTTTCCCTCCAACAAATATAATAAAATATTCCTAAAGGGTGCTTCTAGAATTAGATTAATAATATTTTATTCATGCACCGAGTTCTAGACCGCCCCAATATTTTGTTATAAATAGGGGGGTTTTCCCCATTCATTAGTCACCTTCATTGCATTAGATCACTCTAGATCTTCTCTTGGTCACCATTTTCCATTTTGCTTTGTGAACTCCCATTGAGTTCTATGTTTGCTTTTCCACATCCATAAGAGAGAGAAATGCTAGATCTGAAACACTGAGGACTTCCAAGAACCCATCCCACTAAGGAGAACCGGAAAACACCGGTGCCCCATTCTTTAATATAATACAAAATTCTTTCATATACATTCTTCTTGTCTTGTTCATTGGATCTATGGAGCTATGTTATTTTTTATCTGCTTAATATATTTTGTGCTTAGATCTGAATTTGTGCAGCAATATTAAAGGTATTTTGCAGCCATAATTGATGTTAGGGCTATTTGTTATGCGTAGCTAAAGTGATCTGCAATGAATAGCATCCATACTAACAATGTCTGGTTTTCTCTAGTAGCTAGCAGTGCCAGCCATGGATTTTTAAATTTCTGACTTTGCAGTTTACATAGTTCTACTAATTTTGGATTCACATAACTTAAACTTGCACTTGGGTCAACCAAAATAGAAACAAGTTGTGAAAGTATCTTACCTTTCAACTCTATCATCGTGGGTTAGTAATCTTCCTGACGATATTCCAATGCTGAGTTAATTCTGGGTATATTACAGGCTACATATCCCACTGTAGATGCTTCTTGTAGATTAGCAACTATTTTTCTCCTTCCCCGCTATGGAAAATTCCTATAATAGTGAGCCTCACCACAACGCCAGCACTGTAGAGGTGGTTTATGATTTTGTCCTTGTTCAGTCTTGCTGGAAGCCTCTGTGGGATTTTATTCCACAGGCCACCAAGTTCTTTGATGATTCCTTCCAAACTGTTTACTCACTGAATTCCTTACAGAATTCTTAAAATTATTGGTTCTAACATTTTTAAAACTTGAGCTGCTTTTCTGCCCTTTCTTGGGCGGCCAAATTTTTTCCAGATTTCCTTTTGCCTTAGATTGCTGGTAACACATTATTGATTTTTGGATTGCCTCATCCATCATTCTTGAATTCATGTATTCAATTCGTTCGTTCATATGCGTTGGAAAACTACTTAAAAACCGCTGAACCTTAGCCTTTTCATCCCTTAAGTAAGGAGCATATCTAAGTAATGAAGTGAACTTGGTTATGTATTCATCCATCATCATTTGACCCAATTTCAAGTTGTGAAATTCTTTGGACTTTTTTTCATAGAAGCATTTAGTTAGATACTTGTCTTTAAAATATTGTTGGAATTTATCCCAGGTCACATCCTAATCTTCTAAGCTACGAACATTCTTAACTTCCTCCCACCACAAAGTGGCCTTCTCTCTCAATTGATAGATGGCCAACCTGCCTTTAAGATTACTGCTATACTCATAGACATGAAAGTACTTTTTCATATTTATTAGCCACACTTCGACCACCTCTTTCGCTTCACCATCAAATGTAGGCTATTTTATCTTCCAGAACTCTCCTTCTAATTCCAATTTTTGTTTCTTAATTTCTTGTTGTTCCGACACATTACCGGACTTAGCCTCATGGTAGTTCCTATTTTTTTTACTTCGTTGTGAAGGGATTATTTCCATTCTGTCGATGGTTGCTTGTCATTCGTTTCTGTCCTGCAAGCCTCTATCAGGACTGGGCTGTAACACTCCCTGATTTTGTTTGTCAGAAAGGCTCTTGAGTATCCTTTATTGTTCTTGCATTAGGCGCTCATTATCACTCCTAACCCAAGCCATCTCCTCCTGTAGCTTCTGCACCATTCTTATAAGAATTCTGGTCTGGTGTTGCTGTTCATCCAAGAGTCTTCTAGTCTGCTGGTGCTGATCTACACTCAGTCGAATCCACATATCTAGGTTCATTTCCGGTTGTGGTTGGGGTATAGATTCCCCTGGTTTTTTGGTGTTTACTGCGTTGACCCCCTTCTCATATTGTCTCTTACTGTGTTTTTTCTTTACTCTATGTGCATCAATTACATACACACAATATATCATGTTAGGTGACCCCTAGGGTCCCAGTGTGTGAACGCTACTCTGATTCCACTTGTAACATACATCACATTTCACTAATAAAAAAAATTTTATTAACACTTACCATACTCAACATTTACCTTATTATTATCATTGCAATTGCATTGTAAATTGCTCAAACCATACTTTAATATTAGCATTGCTATCATATTTATAATATGAAACATTTAATTTAATGCTATTTTCTCATACACATTTACATTATCCATACTTATCTTAAGGTCATCATGGAAAATCTTTTCTAGTTGAACTGCTATGTACTCATGCCTTTAATTATTACACTATATTGTAATGTGTTCTCAGTTAAAGGACTGTAAGTCCTGAGGTGGCAACTTGACATTATATTTAACAGGGTATGACCCTAGGTATGACCCTTGGCATACGGGTCAACTGTGAATTTGTTTAATTTTTTGGTACGTAAGATCTATAACATGTTGTTACAAGACCATTACATTGATGAGTGATATTATGTTAAACTAGATTTCATTTATATTAAAGCCCATCGGTTGACAGCTGTGGTTACTTTGAGCCGTCTGATGGCCAGGATTTGAATCAACGACGGATCCCTATATGTGCAACTCTTTAGGGTATAGTCTACCCCTAACCCTAACTTCTTATCTTCATTCGCATGTTGCCTCTGCTGCGTTTCTCTGCAACTCTATCTCAGCTCTGTCTGGCACTCGACCTCATCGGGTGGCTCCACCACGACATAGTCCGGCCTTCTTTTGCTTCACAATGGACAGGTACTCCCGTTTTCTTTTCAGTCATATTTTATCCTTGGCAAGGTTTGTTATTGGGTTTTCATGGTTTTAATTGTTATATTTTTTATTTTCTGTGGCTGGCTAGAGGCCTACTCTCTTCCATAGCTCAGTCTACAACTTATGATATTTCCCTAAGCCATTTCCTCCTCTTCGCTACCAGGTTTGAGCATCTTCTTGGAGACAGACCACTTCGTCTATTACCGAGATCCTTCATCAAGCTTCCAGGTGATTTGCTAAGGGTTATAGGCTATTTGATGTTTTTTTTTGTTTTAATTCTGCTATTTATTTCCATTTCGAGGTTGCAGGATTTGACCCCCTCTTCTGTGGCTTTTTCCTCAGAATTCACTCTCAACCTTGCGGTAGTGCCACACACAGGTAAAGGTATAGTTCAGTTTCCTTAATTTCTCCTTCAATTTTTGTTCCATTTCTTTGTTAGCAAATTCGTCAGGTTATATAGTGAAATGATTTGTTTACCTTGTTTGTTCTGTACAAGTACCTTCCTTGCCTCGACATTGAGAGAATTCCATTCTAGAGTGCTCCATGCATCAAGCTTATCTGACACACATTATTTTTCCCCTCTATAGGTATTCCATTTTTGCTGTAAGGTTCAGTTAGGTTCTCTGTCTTAGAGAATTCTGCCCCAGCCTTAAGGGCTTTCACCGCAACATGAGTTCGGATTTAATTTTCATGCTTACTTGTCACCGTGTTATATTAGGCTTGCAAGTTTTTTGTTCGACCTCCTCGGGTCTACGTTAAATGGTCTATAAAATAATTTGAATGACAATATTATTTCCTACTTTTACTCTGTAATAATGATTTTGGACATAAGGGTATTTCCTTGAAGTTTCGATACTTGTTTATATTTTCTTTTAATTCAGTTATAAGAAGTTACCTATTAATTTTGGACAACTAGGTCCAAACTCCATGTTCTAATGCTCAGATGAAGATGCAAATATATTTTTTGGATTCCTCTTTCGAAGAGGTGCAAGATCGATCTAAATATCATCTTGATCTGATGAGCATAACATTTATTTTGAATTTCCTCAAAATACGTGCAGATCAGCCTTAAGGTTTCGAGCCCCAGATTTTGTGTCACACACCCTCATTTATGGATATATATTGGTCAATGTTGGAGGAAATTTTCAATCATCTCATCACACACATCCTCATGATTTGGAAATGGATGTCGTAAATCTGGATGACGTAAATCTAGGTGATGTTGTAAATCTAGATGATGCCAGAAGATGCCGTAAATATGGATGATGCCATAAATCTGGATGATGCTGGAAATGGATGTCATAAATATGGATGATGTTGTAAATCTAGATGATGTCAGAATATGTCGTAAATCTGGATGTCGTAAATATGGATGATGTCGTAAATCTATATGATACTAGAAGATATCGTAAATCTGGATGCCATAAATATGGATGATGCCAGAAATGGATGCCGTAAATCTAGATGCCGTAAATATGGATGATGCTGGAAATGGATGTCGTAAATCTGGATGTCTTGAATATGGATGATGTCGTAAATCTAGATGATGCCAAAAGACGCCGTAAATCTGGATGTCGTAAATATGGATGATGCCGGAAATTTGGATGTGGGATTATTTTGTTGAATTATGTTGACTTTTGATGAGTTGTCTTTAAGGGTTGTGTGTGTGACACTTCTGGTTGGCTGACCAGACTGAGACTTTGTTGGTTGAAGCATCTTGTTGACTGCCGTAATACACCAACACACTTATATTTTTCTAGCTTTTCTTCTATCGATCTACTGGTATGTTCTATCGGCACTTTAATTTGTTGTTTATGTGATTGCTGACTGACATTGGGGATAAAAGTAAAGTTGCATCAAGCATAGAACATCTTCAAAAATTTACATGGTATCAGAGCTGAGGTGAAGACAAAGCCTTAGTTTGTAGCAATCACCAAAGAAGAGGATGGGTTCCTCAAACTACAATGGTTTTAAGGTTGATGACAAATTGATTAGGAAGGATGAAATGGAAATCAAAGGAACAACAGGTTCAAAGGGAAAAGGAAGGCTCCCTCTGGCGGAAATGGGCAACCTTTCAAAATGTCAAGAAATTCCAGGTATGAGGAATAAAATGTTGTTGATGATAAAAGAAATGAATTCATTCTTTTATCTTCCCTCTCTGTTGCATCCTCACCTGACACTATGGATGTGTAGTTGATAGATAGTGGTGCCTCAAGGCACATCACTGGGTTCAAGGAAGCACTTACTGATATGGTTGAGAAGGATACTAATATACAAATTATCCTTAGAGATAATGCCACATATCCGATGAAAGGGACAGGGACTGTGACCCTCCACTTGTCTCAAGGTCAAGTCCTCCGCCTGCAAGATGTACTATATGTACCTAATTTGAAGAAGAACCTTGTGTCTATTTCAGCCATGGAAGACAAAGGTTTCAATGTGGCATTCATTTATGGGAAGGTGTGCATGTGGAAGAATAGTTTCAACAAAGATATCATGATTGGGTTGAGAGTTGATACACTCTACCAAGTTGGAGGAAGTCCACTGGGAGTGATGATGTGTGATACTATCTGACAGACTAAACTATGGCACCAGAGGTTTGGACACCTTCACTAAAAGGCCCTTCCCAAAGTAAGGAAGGTGGTGACGGGGATGCCTGAGTTCTCAAATAATCATGAAGGTGTATGTCAGGGTTGTGCCGAAGGAAAGAATACAAGGGGAACTTTCCCCTCAAGTGTCATAAATAAATTTGATGTCTTGCAATTAGTACATTCTGAGTTGTCTAGTATGCTACCCGTGAAATCCTTGGGAGGATGTTCTTATTATATGGTGTTCATAGATGACTTATCTCACAAAAATTGGATATACTTATTGAAGAAGAAGGATGAGGCTTTCATGTGGTTATGTACCCTCAAAGCCTTGGTGGAAAATCTAACAGGGAAGAAGATGAAGATATTGAGGACCGATAATGGCACTAAATGTTACGAACGAGTTCAAGAAATTTTGAAGAGAAGCTGGCATCAATAGGGAGACCACAATGTCTGTGGGCTACAACGAAACTTCGAAGGCCTATAGAGTCTATGTGCCTATTCAAAGGGAAGTGGAGATATGCCACGATGTTACCTTTGACAAAGATGCTTCCCTGAGGAAAGTAGTCAATCTTCCGACATCTGAGGAAGATCATGAAGCAAGGCCTGGAAATCAAGGAGAATCGAAGGATAAGACAATGCCTGATGCTGAAGGACTAGTGGACCCGATTGATCCACCTCCTTCAATAGGGAAGAGACCATCATGGCTCAGGGACACTCTCGAGGATGCCGAAGGACATATGGCTCAAAAGGGGGACATTCATGAAAGAAAGAAGTTGAGTAGATACAAAGTTTATCTAGCAGCCATGAGTACTATTGTACAATCTGAGCCTGGATCTTTTGAGGCAGCCATAAAGCATCAAGTCTGGAAGGATGCTATGCATGAAGAGTATGAGTCCATAATGAAGAATGATGTCTGGGATGTGGTTCCAAGACTAGAGGACAAAGCAGTTTTCACCTCGAAATGGCTCTACAAGATCAAGCGTTTATCTGATGGAAGTGCTGAAAAGTTCAAGGCAAGATTCGTTGCCTGTGGCTTCTCTCAAAAGGAAGGCATATACTATGATGATATATTTGCACCTATGGACCGATATACCACCATCCAATCTATCATAGCCCTTGCTGCTACACAAGGATGGATTCTTCATCAGATGGATGTGAAGACTGCATTTATACATGGTGTGATAAAGGAAGAGGTGTATGTGGAGCAACCTCTGGGGTTCGAAGTCTAGGATCGGGACACCCATGTTTGCAGGTTGAAGGAAGACCTCTATGGATTGAAGCAAGCACCCAGATCTTGGTACGAGAGGATAGATAGCTACATGATGAAGCTAGGCTTCACTAGTAGTAATGGTGATATGAACCTTTACTTCAAGGTTGATAGAGAAAAGCCTCTCATTCTGGTGCTATATGTGGACAATCTCTTCTTGACAGGTGCTGACCATCTCATTCATCAGTGCAAGAGGGAGCTTATTGCTGAGCTCGAGATGAAGGACCTAGGACTGATGCATTACTTCCTAGGCCTGGAGGTCTGGCAAAGACCTGGCGAGATTTTCCTTTCTCAAGGAAAATACACTATGAAGCTTCTGGAAAGATTTGGTATGGTGGACTCTAAGTCCATATCGACACCGATGGAACTCAACTTTAAGAAGTTGAGTGGCAGCACTGCTGGGCCCATGTTAGCAAATCCTAATAAGTATCCTCAACTCATAGGGGCCCTGATGTTCTTAGTGAGCACCCGTCCGGACGTATGTTTTGTAGTGAAAATTTTGAGTCAACATATGGTTGATCCTCATAACATTCACTGGGTTGGTGCCAAGAAAATCTTGAGATATCTCTAGGGCACGATAGACCATGGGCTGAGATACACTGTCAGGAGCATGATACTCCATGGATATAGTGATGTCGATTGGGCTGGTAGTGTGGTGGATCGCAAGAGCACATCTAGATGTTGCTTCATATGTAGGACTGCTTCGAGCAGGAAGTCAGTAGTCTTGAGCACCGCTGAGGCCGAATATATTGTAGCATGTATGGCCCGTTGTGAAGTCACTTGGTTGTGAAAGCTCTTCATTGATTTATTTGAGCATGTGCTAGATGCCACTGTCATCCTCTGTGATAACCAGAGGGGGATTCAGTTATCAGAGAATCCCGTGTTCCACGATCGATCCAAGCATGGTGATGGCTGGTAGCACTTTATACAGGATATGGTACATTAAGGCGCCATAAGGCTCGATCATATAGGAACTGATGAGCAAGTCGCGGATATTCTCACAATTCCCTTGCGGAAGGTCATGTTCCTAACCTTCTGTGAGAATATTGGAATCATGGAATGACCCTATTCTAAGGGTCTTTTTGGGCAATTAGCTCTGGGAGCTCTGGGGATAGCTTATCGGAGCTATAAGCACACACGGGGCTAGGCTTGCCAAACCTTATGGTGCTTCTACCCCACCATTATGATGTTTATTTGGTTCACCTCTCATGATCTGTGCCCCTTATGCATCCTACCCATTGAGTCCCAGGCTCATGCGAAGTACCTCTCATTTGGCCAGTAAGGTGGGAAAAGCTAGAGACTAGTAGCAAATACTGATGGACGCATCATAGATTGTCGTACTCTCTATATAGGATGACACGTGTCCAACCACTTGATCTGGGTTCAAGTCTAGTGAGGTTTCGGACATCCAACTAACTTCAGGTCAGTGACAGTAACTTCGAGTTAGTATATGAATCTGTTGAGTCCAAGTGAGGTTTTGGACCTCCAACTGACTTCGGGTCAGTGAAACTAACTTCAGTTTAGTATATGACTCGCTTGAGTCCAAGTGAGGTTTCAGACCTCCTACTGACTTCGGGTCAGATAAACCAGCTTCGGGTTGGTATGCGACTCTTTGAGTCATATAGAGGTTTCAGACCTCTGGGCTGAATTTTTTAGCCGAGAATGATGTCTTTCTGACTGACCCACTTTTGTTCTAAAATAAAGAAGCCAACAAATCAAGTTACGGCGGGATGACGCACGATCTTTGGATTTCATAAGTGGATGGAGTTCTCCCTAGTTGAGAGGGAGTGTTAATTTTGGACAACTAGGTCCGAACTCCATGTTTTGATGCTCAGATGAAGATTCCAATGTTTTTATTGGATTCCTCTTTCGAGGAGGTGGAAGATCGATCTAAAGATCATCTTGATATAATGAGCAGAACATTATTTTGAATTTATTCAAAATACATGCACGTCGGCCTTAAGGTTTGGAGCCCTAGATATTGTGTCACACACCCTCATTGATGGATATATATTGGTCAACGTTGGAGGACATTTTCAATAATCTCATCACACACATCCTCATGATCTGGAAATGGATGTCGTAAATCTGGATGTCGCAAATATGGATGATTCTGTAAATCTAGATGATGCCGAAACATGTCATAAATCTAGATGATGTAAATATGGATGATGTCGTAAATCTAGATGATGCCAAAATATGCCATAAATACTAATGATGCCCTAGATCTGGATGACGCTGGAAATGGATGCCATAAATATGAATGATGTCGTAAATCTGGATGATGCCGGAAGATGCCGTAAATCTAGATGATGTTGGAAGATGTCGTAAATCTGGATACCGTAAATATGGATGATGCCGTAAATCTGGATGATGTCGTAAATATGGATGATGTCGTAAATTTGGATGACGCTGGAAATGGATGTCGTAAATCTAGATGCCGTAAATACGGATGATGTCATAAATCTAGATGATGTCAAAATATGCCATAAATATGGATGATGCCATAAATCTGGATGCCATGAATATGGATGATGTCGTAAATATGGATGATGTCAGAAATCTAGATGTGGGATTATTTTGTTGAATTATGTTGACTTTTGATGAGTTGCCTTTAAGGGTTGTGTGTGTGACACTTTTGGTTGGCTGACTGTATTGAGACTTTGCTCGTTAAAGCATCCTATTGACCGTAGCAACGCACCAACACACTTATATTTTTCTAGCTTGTCTTCTGTCGATCTACTGGTATCTTCTATCAACACTTTACTTTCTTGTTTATGTGATTGCTGACTGACATTGGGGATAAAATTAAATTTTCATCAAGCATAGAACATCTTCAAAAATTTACATTATCATACTTCATGCTGTAATATCCATTGGTTATCGATTGTTTAGCAATATCTATGCAAATCTATCCTTTGTTTTGGTTTTTTCTCTTGGGCATACTTATGGAGTAACAAAGAATATCTTTCCTGTTTCTTGTTTACATACATACTATGTATCTCCATATTATTTTGGCGGCTTTTATTTACAGTCAGAATGAGTTAACTTATTTACTTATTTTGTCTTTATTGAACATGTCTATTCACTATTATTTGTAATACACACTTTAGCTTATTTACTATTTCTATCTTTACTAGCTATAGCCAGTTTTCTATTATTTTCGAGTTATGGGAACTATGTTTACTTTCCTGTTTATTTTAAGATGAATGTCTGGACCATTCTGTCCATCAATATCATAGGTACAGTTAACGATAAACTCAGGGTTTGGAGCTTCGGTTCTAAGACCCTAAGTTAACAGTTTCCTAGTTCTTTGCAAATACTAAATAAGCCATAACCTGCATACATTGGTCTAAGAACTCTAGGGTTTATCTATTTCCATTGGTTATATTAAAGAATACACAGATAATAATACACAAATAATTTCACCTGTCTATCATTCCAAGTAAATTAATCCTTTTTGCATATGTACAAGACAAAGAACTGAAACAAGAAATAATATTAACTAGCCAATTTATCCTGAACTTAATTTTCCAGCAAGTAGTTCACTTATCTATTTTTTCCAAACCTTACTGTTGATTTCCTCCCAACCACGAGAGAGATAATTACATCCTATTATCCCCCCGTGCTCCACACCTGAGTAAGTAGGTTGACAAAGGTATTGAAATAGACCTTGGGACCCCAAGTCCAGTCTCCTACTCTAGGAATTTTCACGATTACTAAGTGTTTCGACTGGTCACGACTCGCTCAAGAAATCTTCACTCCTTCCTTTCCTCTCCTTATCCGCGGGAGAAAACCCCTCTTCTTCACTAGGACATACCTTTATCCTCAAAGGAAGAGGTAACTGTCTGAACTGAACATTTTTCTGTTCAACCACTTCTCAGTTCTTGGAATACTTTTACCATCAATCTTTTTTTTTTACTTTTCATGGAACCATTTCCATAACTAAATTTTCCTTTTTAATCAAAACAAAAATTAATTCCTCTTTATCAAAATAATTTTCTCAAAAACATAAATTTCTTAGTTTCTTAATGATAAAAATAACATAACAATTCATTGGCACTTAATCTAGCTAAATAAAAGCACGAGGGGAGGTATGGTAAATAAAAAGTAAATAAAAGTAAAATAGGTATCCTAAATAAAAAGTAAATAAAAATATAAATAAAGCTAAGGTATGGTAAATAAATAAAATATCTTTTTATACTTAATCTAGAGGTATGGTAAATAAATAAAAATACAAATAATATAGATTTATGGTAAATAAAAAAACCTATTTTTATATTTACTCCATAAGCCTCTTTATATAAATACATTTAGGTGAAGCCTATGGGCCAAATACCATGGACTAAATACAATATTTATAAAAGAGGTATGGTAAATAAATAAATATAAAATAGGTATAAATAAGTATGATAAATAAATAAAAATGTATCAAATAGGATTAGAAATCAACATCTAATTATACACCAAGCCTATGGGAAAAATAACATGGTAAATAAAAAATGCATGGTAAATACCAAGAGGCAATTAAACCAACCTAGATCCATCTCAACTCCTAATCCACTAAGGGGATTTGAACATTGTTCCTCCTTACAAATACTACTTCACTTACAAATTCATTCCAATTGAGCTACACCCAAGGATTTTTAATTTGTAAATAGATTCGTCCATTCTCCAAAATACTTTAAATACAGTTCAAACTTATTATTTTTCGAAGAGGCACTCTCTAGCTCAGTATAGTAGGATGTTCTAAAGTAAAGAAAAATAAAGTAAAATAACAAAATAAAAATAACCCCATAAAAATAAAATAATAATAAAAATGAAAATGAACCTTCATATTGATGAATGGTATAAAAAACCCATGGTATTGAACCATGGTATTCAAGTCAAATATAGCCTATTTAAAGGGTTAAACTAAAATACATCCCATTATAGAGTATATGTGTAGGTGTTACATGTAATATAAGATTGTATGTAAACAATTTTAATTTTGGGTCAATTATGATCCATATATTTGTAATAATTAATATATTTGTACTAGTTATCCTTGCCTCTTAACTAAAGTTATATTTATGAACACTATAAAAGAGGTATGGTAAATAAATAAAAGCTCTTTTTATACTTACTCTAGAGGTATGGTAAATAAATAAATATAAAAATAATGTAGATTTACAGTAAATAAAAAAAACCTCTTTTTATATTTACTCCATAACCCTTATACATCAAGCCTATGGGAAAAATACCATGGTAAATAAAATATGCATGGTAAATAGTGCATATTTAGAGGGGGAATTAAGCCAACATAGATCCATCTCAACCCCTGATCGAGGAAGGGGATTTGAACATTCTTCCTGCTTACAAATAATACTTCACTTACAAATTCATTCCATTGTGACATCTAGCTTAAGTGCCAACTAATGGTTATGTTATTTTTTCCAAGACACTAAGACATTTATTTGTTATTTTTTTGGAAAATTATTACATTATGAGTAGAAATTAGTTTTGATTAAATAAAATTAGGTATGGAAGTGATTTCCATAAAATATAAATGAATGATGGTAAAATTATTCCAAGAACTGAGAGGTAGTTGAACATATACAGTTCAAACAGTTACCCCATCCTCTGAGGATAAAGGCATGAGGAAGAGGGGTTGTGTTCGGTAACTGGAAGGAGGAAATTTAAGAGAATAATTCCCAAGATGGTGGTGACGAGTGGAATTACTCAAAATCCTGAGATTTTTCTGTATTAGAATACTGAACCAGAATGTCCCGAGGTCTCTTCCGAAACCTTTGTCAACTCACATAGCTCAGAATTGGAGCACAGTGGAGAGACAAGGACGTAATTGCCTCTCTCGAGGTAGGGAGGACAACATCAGTCAGAAATTGAAAGACATATAATTTTATCTGCCACTGGGAATATTAGTTTGGTTTATGAATGATATTAACAGTTTTTATGCTATAATCTATAGAAGTTACAATACTTTATTATGAAAATAGAAGTCTCTATGTATGTTTCCTTCTTTTAATAAATAAGATGTCTAGTGAGAATTAAATTCAACACTAAATACAATAAGACAGAGAAATGTTAACACAAAGACCTTGAGGCGAAGGCTCCGTGTTGGTTGTTCTATGCAACTATGATAAAAGATGGACAGAATGTTCCAGCCATTTTATTTTTAAAACAATAGAAAGAAAAGTAAAAACATGGACAGAAAAGGAGTATTATGTGGTTAATATTATAGCATGATAATACTGTATAAATACTGAACATTAGATAATTGAATGTTGTAGAGAGCATCGTACTGAGAACTTAGTTACAGTAATAGACTCATGCAAAAAATATAGGTAAAATCAAGAACTGTGATTAATGATAATCACTCCTAAAACTGTATAAAGCATATATGTCAACAGAGTACAAGAAGGAAGACTAAACCATCGAATGGAAGAAATTAACAACGTGTTGTAAATTCTAACTCTGGAATTGAAAGAAATACAATAAAGAAATATTTGTCTTTGATTCATAAGAATGGCAACAGTATTGCTAAATCAGTGAAAGAACCAAACATATAAAAGATTGAACTTATATTATCAGTGCAAGAAAAAAACTTTATTTTGAACATAGCAATAGCGAGAACCTCTGTATTTTTATATTCGTGACATTTAGAAATCTCACATTGAACACTAAAACCCCAGTCGACCAAAAAGATAAAAGGAGGAAAGTAAATATAAACTAGCACTAGAGGTAACCATCTTTCATGTCAGTTTTGTACAAGCAGAAAACATGGTACAAATAAAGTATCCATAGATGCGAAATATTAAACTTTATATATACTAGCAAGATTACGGAACAAGAAATTTTCCATCTTAACCATGACTCACACCGAGCATGCCTCACCCAGTGAGGTAATGCCTTTAGAACAACTCGTTAACAAACTACAGCCAAAAACTTGAGATGCTAAGGACATAAGACGAGACCCAAATGTAAAACATGCATGAACGTGAGTGTAGACAAAGGAAAATAAATAAACACAACCATCATACAAATGCGTCTATGCCATGCCCATTTTGGGTATAGTTTGTGAAACGAAGTTCCAGAATCTAAAGTAACCAGAACAAGATGGAAAACTCCATAGAATGCTGAAAACCCTTGCAACCTTGAGGTCCCGTGACCAAGTATTAAGCGGAGAAAAGTACCTGTTGGAGTAGGTTTGGGAAATTTAGAAGAAATACGAAGCCAGGCTTAAGGAAAATTCTCCGCTACAATGCCAGACCAAGAGTTTACCTGCGCAAATAGAGGGAAGGGTGATAAATGAATAATTTTCACATACACCCAATAGCTAAAGGAGAAATTGATTCAAAAATAAGGTAACCTTACCTGTGAGAATCCTTTTCCAGGAACAGAAGGGACAACCTGCAAGAAAATTAATCAAAAGATAAGGGTCAACATAACTATAGAGGTATGGAAAAATAGGATACATAATCTTAAAACAATTGACGTTGCTAGTAGAGGGTTTTACCCTAGATTTTGTCTACGGTTGCACGGTAGCGGTGAGAATTCTATCCGAAGGAAGGACTCGATGAGTAGTTTCACCCCTAGGCAAGAGGATGACAATAAATTAGAAGCAAACAAGAAGGGGTTAGAGAGGAGATAACATTTAAGAAATTTTGGAAACATAATCTATGTTCATTGTCGAATATGATAAAAAAAATTCCACTGTAAATAATTCCAGAAATATCACAGCAAATGGTGGTTCACTTAACAAAACGTTTGAAAGGCGAAAACCTCATCGATGCCGAGAAGAATCCTGTTCGGGTTCAACACAGAGACAACAAGGCTGTCTAGCAGAGCGCTATGGAAAACCCTGAATGACAAACAAACGGTTAGGGATAGGAGGTCAATAGCTTAGGTCTTGAAACCCTAAACCAAATCAACCGTTGAATCCCGGGTGCAATCAGATCGACGGTGGAGAGGGTAGTCCAGTTGTCCGCCTTAAAATTAAATGCCAGAATGGAGTAGACTTTCCCATAAAAAACCAAATAAATTGGAAGATTTCACTACGGTGATATGGTTGAGAAAAAAGATTATAATAATTAATCAATTAATAATTATCATGAAGACAAAGTACATGATAAAAAATAATTGAGAGGACGGATATCTCCTTTTAATCCAAGTTGATACGCTGTCATATTATTCACCTCGTAAAGATGAAAGCTAGATATTAACTTTAGGTTTAAATATTTAGTTTTTATATAGTGCAATTCTTAAAATACGAAACATCTATACACCTCGGGCGAAGTATGTTTGTATTATTATTAATTGAAGCTTGGCATACAAATGTGTAATTTTATTATAACTGGAGATAAAAATATGATTTTTTTTTTTTTATGAGTATATTAATGGACATTACAAGTGGTATGAGAGTAGCGTTCGCACGCTAGGACCCTATGGATCACCTGATATGACAAACTGTGTGTAAACGATGCACAACTAAGAAAGTATAGTAGGAGACGATATGAGAAGGGGGTAAACGCAAAAACCACCTCAGAACACCGGAGAGCTTGTACCCCAGCCACGATCAGAAATGAATCCTAAGATGTGGATTCAGATGAGTGTGGACCAGCACCAGCAAACAAGTAGACTGCTGGAGGAATAGCAACACCAAACTAGAATTCTTCTAAACACAGTGCAGAAGCTACGGGAAGAAATGGTTCGGGTTCAGAGTGATAATGAGCCCTTGATACAATAGCAAGAAAGAATACTCAAGAGCCTTTTGGACAAGCAGAATCAGGGAGTGGTACAACACAGTCCTGATAAAGGCATGCAGGAAAGAAACACCTTGTGTTCACACATGGTGTTCACTTCCAGGGGGGGAAGTTGTGACAGCTTGCTTAAGTGCCAACTAATGGTTATGTTATGTTTGTCAAGACACTAAAACATTTGTTTGTTATTTTTTTCGGAAAAATATTACATTATGAGAAAAAATTAATTTTGATTAAATAAAATTAGGTATGGAAGTGATTTCCATAAAAAAATAAAATACTTATGGTAAAAGTATTCCAAGAACTGAGAGGTAGTTGAATAGAAATAGTTCAAACAATTACCCCATCCTTTGAGAATAAATGCATATCTAAGTGAGGAATATGGGTTATGTTTGGTAACTAGAAGGAGGAAATTTGAGAGAAGAATTTCTGAGCTGGTGGTGACCAGGGGACTTACTCAGAATCCTTAGGATTTTTTGTATTAGAAGACTGGACCGGAATGTCCCGAGGTCTCTTCCGGAACCTCTATCAACTCACATAGCTCATAATTGGAGCACAGGGGAGAGACGAGGACGTAATTTCCTCTCTCAAGGTAGGGAGGACAACATCATTCAGAAATTGAAAGAAATATAAGTTTATTTTCCACTGGGAATCTTAGTTTCGTTTATGAATGATATTAACTGTTTGTATGTTATAATCTGTAGAAGTTACAGTACTTTATTATGAAAAGAGAAGTTTCTATGTACGTTTCTTTCATTTAATAAATAATATGGCTAAGTATAATTCAATTCAACACTAAATATTGTAAGACACTGAAATTTTAACACAAATCCCTCGAGGTGAAAGCTCCGTGTTGGTTGTTCTCTGCAACTATGATAAAATTTAAACAGAATGGTCTGGCCATTTTATTGTTAAAACAACAGAAAGAAAAGTAAATCATGGATAGAAAATGAGTATTATGTGGTTAAAAATATATCAGGATAAGACTGTATAAATATTGAACATTACATAACTGAATGATGTAGAGGGCATCGTACAGAGAACATCGTTACAGTAATAGAGTCATGCAAACAATATAGGTAAAATCAAGAACTGTGATTAATGATAATCACTCCTAAAACTATATAAAGCATATCTTTCAATAAAGTACAATAAAGAATACTAAACCATCGAATGGAATAAATTAACAACATGTTGTAAATTCTAACTCTGAAATTGAAAGACATACAATACATAAATCTCTTTCTTTGATTCATAAGAATGACAACAATATTGCTAAATCAGTGAAAGAACGGAACATAGAAAAGACTGAACTTATATTATCAGTGAAAGAACAAAACTTTATTCTAAACATAGCAATAGCGAGACCCTCTGTATTTTTATATTTGTGAAGTTCAGAAATATCATATTCAGCACCAAAAACCCCAGTCGACCAAAAATATAAAAGGAAGAAAGTAAATATAAACCAACGCTGGAGGTAACCAGCTTTCATGTCAATTTTGTACAAGCAGAAAACATAGTACAAATAAAGTATCCATAGATGTGAAATATTAAACTTTATATATACAAGCAAGATTACGGAACAAGAAATGTTCCATCTTAACCGTGACTCACACTGAGCATGCCTCACCCAGTGAAGTAATGACTCCGGAATAGGTCGTTAACAAAATACAACCAAAACCTTGAGATGTTGAGGACATAAGCCAAGACCCAAATGTAAAACACGCATCAACATGAGGGTAGACAAAGGAAAATAAATAAACACAACCATCATACAAATGCGTCTACGACATGCCCATTTTGTGTACAGTGTGTGGAACGAAGTTCCAGAATCTAAAGTAACTAGAACAAGATGGAAAAATCCATATAAGGCCAAAAACCCCTGCGACCTCAAGGTCTCGTGACCAAGTCTTAAGCAGAGAAAGGTACCTGTTGGAGCAGGTTTGGGAAGTTAGAAGAAATACTAGGTTGGGCTTAATGAAAATTATTTGGCATAATGCCAGACCAAGAGTTTACCTGCGCAAATAGATGGAAGAGTGCTAAATGAATAATTTTTACATACACCCAAAAGATAAAGGAGAAATTGATTCAAAAATAAGGTAACCTTACCTATAAGAATCCTTTGTTGGGAACAAAATGGACAACCTGCAAGAAAAATTATCAAAAGATAAGGGTCAGCATAACTATAGAAGTCTAGAAAAACAAGATACATAAACTTAAAAAAATTGATGTTGCTAGTAGAGGGTTTTACCCTGGATTCCGTCTGTGGCATCACGGTAGCGGTGAGAATTCTATCGGGAGGAAGGAATCAATGTGTAGTTGCGGCCCTAGTGAAGAGGATGACCAGAACTTAGAAGCTAACAAGAAGGGGTTACAGAGGAGATAACATTTAAGAATTTTTGGAAACATAATATGCGTTCACGATCGAATATGATAAACCATTTTCCACTATAAATAATGCTAGAAATATCACAGGAAACGGTGTTTCACTTACCAAAAGGTTTGAAAGGTGAAAACCTCATCGACGCCAAGAAGAATCCTGTTGGTGTTCAACACAGAGACAACTAGGCTCTCTGGCAGAGCGTTGTGTCAAACGCTGAATGAAAAAGAAACGGTTAGGGATAGGAGGTCAATACCTTAGGTCTTGAAACCCTAAAACAAATCAACCATTGGATCCCAAGTGCAATCAGATCGATGGTGGAGAGGGCAGTCCAATTGTCCGCCATAAAATTAAATGCCAAAACGAAACGAAATTTCCCATAAAAAAATAAAACAATTGCAAGATTTCACTCTGGTGATATGGTTGAGAAAAATGATTATAATAATTAATCAATTAATAATTATCATGAAGACAAAGTAGAGGATAACAGATAACTAAGAGGATGGATATCTCCTTTTAATCCGAGTTGATATGCTATCAGATTATTCACCTCGTAAAGCGGAAAGATAGATATTAACTTTAGGTTTAGATCTTTAGTTTGTATATAGTGCAATTATTAAAATGCGGAACATATATACACCTCAGATGGAGTATGTTTGTATTATTGTTAAGTGAAGTCTGACATACATATGTGTAATTTGATTATAATTGAAGATAAAACGATGAATTGTAATTCTTTTTATGAGTATATTGATGGATGTTACATCCATTGTTAAAAATACTTGAAATATAGTTAAAAATAATTATTTTTCAGTATATTAGGATGTTTTAAAGTGAAATAAAAAAAATGAAATAACGAAATAAGAATAACCTCATAAAAATAAAATAATAAGAAAAATGAAAATGAACCTTCATATGGATCCATGGTATCAAAATACTATGGTATTGACCCATGGTATTCCTGTGAAATATATTATATTTAAAGGGGGAATTAAATGAGCCTAGATCCATCTCAACTCCTGATCTATTAAGGGGATTCGAACATTGTTCATCCTTCCAAATAATACTTCACTTACATATTCATTCCAATTGAGAAGCAAATAAAGAGGTACGGTAAATAAAAGCACGAGGGAGGTATGGTAAATAAAAAGGGAGTAGTCTTTAATGCGAGTTTTTGGAGTTTCAGAATCCGGTGAAAAAAAATTGAGTTAAAATGTTGATTTATGTTATTTAAACTAGTTTTTTTTATTGTATATATAGATTCAACACCTTAAAAAACACCTAGGGTACTTGGATTGTGCATGTTACACATCAAATTTCTATTTTCAATAAATTCTTGCCAGATTTTAAAGAAATTAAATCGGAAAAATCCAACAAAAAAGCCTTCAAAAAGTTTCACTAAAGACAACTTCAATAAAAAGTAAATAAAATTAAAAGAGGTATGGTAAATGGAAAGTAAATATAAATATAAATAAACCTCTTTATATTTACCAAAACTCAAAAAATTAAAACATTTAGGTGAAGCTTGTGGGCCAAATACCATGGGCTAAATACGATATTTATAAAAGAGGTATGGTAAATAAATAAATATAAAATAAGTATAAATAAGTATGATAAATAAATAAAAATGTATCAAATAGGATTAGAAATCAGAATCTAATTATAAACCAAGCCTATGGGAGAATTACCATGGTAAATAAAGGATTCATGGTAAATATTGCATATTTAAAGGGGAAATTAAACCAGCCTAGATCCATCTCAACTCGTGATCTACTATGGGGTTTCGAAAATTGTTCCTCCTTACAAATAATACTGCACTTACAAATCATTCCAATTGAGCTACCCCAAGGATGATATTGTACTTCTTATTATTTAGAATGTATTTTTAATTTGTAAATAGATTCGTCCATTCTTAAAAATACAAAATACTTGAAATAAAGTTCAAACTTATTACTTTGCTAAGAGGTACTCTCTAGCTTAGTATAGTAGTATATTGTCAAGTAAAATAAAAATAAAATAAAATAACAATAACCCCATCAAAATAAAATAATAAGAAAATGAAGGGGTAAATTAAACTACATCCCATTATAGGGTAGATGTGTAGGTGTTAGATGTAATGTAAGATTGTATGTAAACAATTTTAACGTTGCGTTAATTATGATCAATATATTTGTACTAATTATCCTTTCCTCTTAATGGAATTTATATTTACGAACACTATAAAAGAGGTATGGTAAATAAAAACTAAATAAAAATAAAAGAGGTATGGTAAATAGAAATTAAAAAAAATATAAATAAAGCGGAGGTATGGTAAATAAATAAAAGCTCTTTTTATATTTACTCTAGAAGTATGGTAAATAAATAAAAATACAAATAATGTAGATGGATGGTAAATAAAAAAAAAATATCTTTTATATTACTCCATAAACCTCTTTATATTTTTGAAAACTCAAAAAATAAAAACATTTAGGTGAAGCCTATGGGGCAAGTACCATTGGCTAAATAACATACTTATAAAAGAGGTATGGTAAATAGATAAATATAAAATAGTTATAAATAAGTATGATAAACAAATAAAAATGTATCAAATAGGACTAGAAATCAACATCTAATTATACACCAAGTCTATGGGAAAAATACCATGGTAAATAAAAGATGCATGGTAAATATTGCATATTTAAAGGGGCAATTAAAACAACCTAGATCCATCTCAACTCCTGATCCACTAAGGACATTTGAACATTGTTCCTCCTTACAAATAATACTTCACTTACAAATTCATTCCAATTGAGCTACCCCAAAGATGATATTGTAGTTCTTATTATTTGGAATGTATTTTTAATTTGTAAATAGATTCCTCTATTCTTAAAAATAGGTGAAATACAGTTCAAACTTGTTATTTTTCTAAGAGGCACTCTCTAGCTCAGTATAGTAGAATGTTGTAAATTAAAATTAAAATAAATAAAAATAACCCCATAAAAATAAAATAATAAGAAAAATGGAAATGAACTTTCATATTGATCCATGGTATCCAAAACCCATGGTATTGACCCATCGTATTCATGTGAAATATAGCCTATTTAAAAGGTTAAATTAAACTACATCCCATTATAGGGTAGATCTGTAGGTGTTAGATGTAATGTAAGATTGTATGTAAAAAATTTTAATTTTGGGTCAATTATGATCAATATATTTGTAATAACTAATATATTTGTACTAATTATCCTTTCCACTTAACCGAAGTTATATTTATGAACACTATAAAAGAGGTATGGTAAATAAAAAGTA